>BQNB010013739.1:0-54945 GCA_026074375.1 Tanacetum coccineum
ATTTGGCAGTTTTTGTCTGTTTTTGGTCATTTAAGCTCGTTTTTGAAGGTAAAAGATATGTGTAATTAAGCACATATCAGGACCGATTTGTTCGAAACTCTGATGTTTTTAATGCATCGAATGTGAAATTTATTTTAAAACGTCTCTTTTTGAGGTCCTTTCTGTGACTTGTATTTTGTTCCTTGACGTCGCACCCTAATGTTACCGTTCCGCTGCTGTCCGATTTTGAGGGTGTGACACCAGTGATCACCCAGGTAATCCTTATCATTGATATATTTTTCAGCAGAGGCATCTTTTTCAGCAAACTCATCCCTAAGTAACCCATTATATGTTCTACTCAAAAGTTAGCATTATACATTTTCTTAGGTGCAGGGTCTAGTTTCCTAGTCCTAGCATCATTACCTTCTTCTTCACCATCAGATAAATGATCAACACTTGCAGTGTCACTCTCTTCGCTTTCACTATCAACCTCAAATATATTATAATCATCATCTAAATTACTTTCACTATCATCATTTTTTTCAACATTGCCTACATCTTGTTGACTATTGGAAGTGGCATCATGTAACTCAATGACAGTGTGAGATACATATATATCTAAGACATTGCCATTTTTACCACCTAGTTTAACACATTGAGCTAAGTCTTCATCATTTTTAAGGTTCTCAAACCTAACTTTAACTCTAAACCAGGAACATGATAATAAACTGTTTGATATCACTTGAACATTCACTAACTAAAAGTTTGACAAAACCAACAAAGTTTAATGCAGCCATATCAACATTTAGAATCTCAATTAAAACTTCATAGTCATAAAAAAGGGATCCCTTACAAATACACCTCCACGATGAAATTTTATGAGATAAGTGGAAGATGATGATGAAGATGTCATCTGAAACAAGATGTTACACTTATCAATCACATACACATACACGAATTTGCTTGAGATTCTAGAGAGAGAAAGTACAATGAGCAACACCCTCTCCACATGAGGAGAAGGCTTTATATAGTAGAGTACATGGGCCAGCCTTGGGTTTAAGTGGGCTTCCAAGGCCGGGCTTGATATCTAATGGGCTTTAAAGCCCGTAACTAGGCCCAATTAGCTTATAGGATTCTCGGGAACGTTAACTAGACTAATACAAGGTTCGGAAATATTAATGAGCATCACTTTACTAAAAACTGAGTCTAACAATCTCCCCTTAAGGGGTGGTCATTGCACATAAGGCTTCACTTCTTGTGACGTCTCGAGTCTTGGAACCTTGTGGTCTTGGGAATTCTTTTGAAGATCCTTTTGCATGCTTATGATCAGGGATCTTGATCTTTAACTTGATATTTTTTGACAAAATACTGATATCGTGGTCTTTGGCCTTGATTTGTCTTGACTAATGGGATCTCTAAATCTTTATCCTTGACTCTTTATGCCGCCTTGCGGTCTTGTGTCTCCGCCCTCATGCTTAAGGTCTTGAAAGCTTGCTCACAATCTCCCTTAACATTTTCTTTAACATGATTACTTGTACTACACGAGTAATCTTATCGATGATGTTCTTTTGATGAAGTGCTTGTATATCATAGATTGCGGAAGACTTGGAAACATATACTTGAGCTTTCATCATGTATTTATCTCTGTCGATAGATCATGAGCATGAGGTCTTAAATCTTGACTCATAATGGAATGAGGTTGTAACGCCGTCACTTATACATGAAAATTAATGTTAGTGATAAACATCAGATATGTACGAATATGGATTTGTCATTCGTCTTAAGTTCAGTTACGTTAACCTCCGGTTCTGTGAGGACCATTTTACAGTATGACTACTATACCTGTGATCAGGTAGATTCAATTTAGAAGAATCTCCTTGACATGGTTTCCAGCTTAAAGTGTTAGATCCTCTAACGCGATTGCATTAGATTCATCATACTTGCTTGTTCTCATTACCAGAACGTCTCAAAGCAGACAACACGGTAAGAGTGAATCAGTTATTTACTTTTTGACTGATTGAGTCATCAATTCATATACTGGACCATTACCGATATCCAGTTGACACAAGCTTGATTCATATTGAATCTCGCAAGCCACCTACCGCATAGCTGTTTGATGTTGACTCTAAAAGGATTTCCATCGTCATTGTGAATACTAAAGAGTATCACTCTGATGTTCTGGCAATTATCACAAGGATAATGCGTAGGACTCTTGATAACAGCTTGTAAACTTGATGATGTTCAACATGTGTTCGTCATGGAATGTGTCCTAATGAGATTTCTGATTGATCTCGATGGCTCTAGACTCTATAAGTTCACATTTGTTATTTGGTAATCGGAGGCTGGAGCGGACTGCCACCTTTTTAATATCAACAATCTCAGAATGTGAAAGTCGATAGAAACGTGTTGATCTCTGTGAGAAATGAAACAAACTTCTTTTAAGAGAAGCCTGAGTAGCTGGGATAGATTGTGCCTTGCGTCACTGGGTCCATGATGGCTTGTCTTTAATATCATAATCATCTTTGTGATTACTGATAGATTATGCATTGACCCGGTTTCTGCCTAAGGTTGTATGGAGGGCTTCTTTCTTTTCACCCTTTATCCTTGCAATTCTTTTTTATTGTTCAACCCCTTCAATGCTTACCGAGACTTCATAACTAACACCTTTTTAGGATTTTTCCAGTGCTAGCTCTGCCTCAGTCGGCATTATTCCCATTATCACTTTACTCCTTTTTTTAATCATACCTAGGACTTCTACTCTATCTAATGGAGTGTTCCTAGGTAGATCCCTCTTCCCTTGAGCTAACTTTATCTTCCTTTTTTTGATCATTACCTTAGGAACATCTACTCTAATCTAATGGAGTATTCCGAGGTAGAATCCATCCGGTTCTGGCTGGATCATGGACAACGAATATACCTAACCTAACCACTGCTTATTCTGACTCCTTGAGTATCATCCCACGATTGGTCGGAAAAGTCTTTAGGGGTATTGTCACTGAAGAATCCATAAAACCAGTTGCTCACAAATAAATCAACGTGTCTGAGAAATCATTTAAGACACCACATTGAGAGTTTCCAAGGTTTATACAAACAAAGCTCCCCCTACATCATTATGCACCATATTCTGAAAGTGCTTTTGCACATGCGAGGGTTGGGAAAGCACGGATATTAGATGAAAGATCGAATCCGTTGTAATCCGGTATTGATCACATTTTCTAATCACTATTTCTTCACCCCTCAAAAATTGCATATGTGGTGAACAATTTTTGACACTGAGTGAATTATAAACAAGTTTTTTATTTAATGTTCAGAATTCACATGAGCCTAATTAAGTCTTGGGAGAATAGGAGCGCGTGTAGAATGAACTAATTATTATACTCCCCCTCAATTATAAAATAGAGTGAAAAGTTGGATTGGGAGTTTGTAGAGCACACAATTTTGAAAGACTTTGAAATTTATCATTTTGAAAACATCTTGAAAAATTATGCCCAACAAGAAAATGATGTTGTATGTATCGATAATTATACATTTCCTTCGTGCGTCTCTCTTGAGCATTCAAAACTTTGAATGTTTATATGACATTGCTCAAGACCGAGAAGATATGAACTTCCCGTTGTGTAGGATAAATAGACATAAATGAACATTTTCCTTTCTTTGGAGACCGAGTCCTAAGCTGACATTTACTTAGAAGTCGTAGAGAAAAAGTGAAAGGACATGTTTTGAAAGCGTTTAAAACTCTCGCTCGAACTTCATTTATTCACCCGTGTTAATATTAATCAACATTTCTAGGTGCGCAAATGTTATCGATTGTCGAGAGACATGTCAGAGAAGATTATTTTTGTATTTTTGAAATTTTTTGATTTTGTATTTTGCTTTTATAGGTTTTATATTTTTATATTTTGTTTTTTCTAATAAAATATATACAGAATTACAGTGATTTTGCAAGACGATCAAGTTCCTGAGGAGATAAACTGCGCATACCAAGGCGACGAACCAAATAGTTAAATCGATCTACTGGAAGGGATTTGGTAAAGAGGTCGGCTAGTTGGTAATCCGTCTTGACAAAATACAGTTCAATCGTACCCTTTTCCACGTGTTCTTTTATGAAATGGTAGCGGACAACAATGTGTTTAGTTCTCGAGTGTTGGACCGGGTTACAGGATATAGCTATGACTGATTTCGAATCATAATATATTGGAATCTTGTTGAAATGAAATCCATAGTCCGTTAACTGTGTCCGCATCCAAAGTACTTGGGCACAACAAGCGGATAGAGACACATATTTCGCTTTCCCGACGGTTGAGACGCGTCCCCGTATAGTCTTACTTTCTTTTATTCTCTTGAGGCACCAGCTAACCACTATTCGCCTAGGAATTGACTCCACCGGAAGTACTCTTGAAGGTGTCTTACATCCTCTCGTACGTCTGTGCGTGAATTGTGTGACCACTCCCCCGCTCTTCGTACCCACCTTTCACGAATACCGTCACCTTCTTTGAAGATGGGGGTGTAATAGTATCTTCCATCACACCCCCAATTGAAAAGAGGCGGCTCCTCAAGTAGTTGCACAAGAGTAAACCACGGTTGGTGGTTTTGGCCTCCATATATGCTAATAACATGAGCTTGAGTGGGACCCGACCCCCGATGAGGCCCTAACCAAGACTTGTGCAAACCTCCACCACACCCCTCCAAGTTCCTTCCGGGGGGGGGGCCCCCCAAAGGCACCATTAGCACTCAAAATCATTTATCTCAAACAAATTCACAATCACTAGACAACAAAACCCATTCAGCAACTAGACGCCCTACTGGTTTTGGGTACACCAACCCCACCACTCACATCATACATGGTAAGGGGGTATAGCGAACATACATGTTCGGAATTTTGATTGGTGAATAGGGACGGGATGGATTTCCCCCCACAAAGCATATACACTAAAACACATGAAGAGAACTTCTATATTACTTCACGTGCGAGCTAAGCGCAACAATCTACCATCTTGTTGCACCATCAAAAACCATTAAAGTAAGAGACGGAAGGGGAAGGGGGAAGGGGGATGTGCGCGCGCGGCGTGTCGGTAACACACACACGTTATTATTTACTGGAGAGGACACACACCACTTGATTCATATCCCTTATCTGAAATTCAAATTATCTTACAAGAGTGATTCACACACACACACAGACTTCCAATGGTTGTTAAATTATGTTTGTTTTGGTTTGGGATTATATATATCTTTTGATAATGGAGAACACACACAGAGAGCGCGTTAGAAGATAGAGAGCTGAATTTGATGAGAGCGAGTATTACAAGTAAACAGAGGTCGATGATAATGATAATAATGGGAAATAATAAATATGCGTAAATTATATACTAAACGTATAATAAAATTATATTATATAAAAAAAGAGTCTAGAGGGAGGATAAAGATAAGTTGAAAATTATAATAACAGAACGAGTGATAAAATATGAGCTAATTAAAAGTGGGGGGGGTGGGGACACATATATAAATTTTAAGAGAGAGAGCAAGTCTCTCTATCTGATATGGGTGAATATACTAGATCCGGATGGAGTGAGAGTGGGTATACAGTGGCATAAGGTAGACTGGGTGTCGGTGAGAGGTCGATGGGTATGGTAATCATCTCATGGACACACTGTAGCTGAAATTCATAAGAGCATACAGCGTACACACAAAAACTTTAAATAACAAAAAACACAACCTTTCGCGATGGAGATGAGAAGTAAATTTTACATAGTGATGTATTTAGCTTTGTGAAGCGGCAAGGTCGAGAATATTATGCGAGGGAGGGATGTAAGAGCCGACATAAGTTAAAAAAATAATCAAAAATGCAATAAAAACGAGAATTATAATAAAAATATCTTCTCAATGCCCACAAGCAATCGGAGTGCGGGCAAATAAAGTGGGGGTGAAGATTGGGGGATAATGGTAGCTGGAGAGTTGTGTAGAGTCTTTGAGCATGGTCAATTTATGTTTGAGGACTTCAACTTATTGTACCTGTTCTGCAAAGGGTACTACCTCGGGGCTCATTTACGACCACTATATTATATGTTCGTGCATCTACAATCTATGTGTGATATAATCCATGAATTGCTCTGCTTTTCAGTAATAAAACCGCAGGAACCAAGCTAACATCCAAGTAACTTTAATGTTCGTGTTTAAATTAGCCTCCAATCTTGTACTCTTAGTGACCAAACTCTCGTATTGTTGTAACTGAGTTTCATTAACTGATTTTATGAGTGCATGTTTGTTTTTCTCTGTACTCTATCCAAACTGCATTCTCTTCTTGAGACAATCAAACCTGCTGTCCATCCACAAATGCTTAATCCAAAAAACCCGGGATTTATCTGAACATCTTATGACTCGTAGTTGTAATCTAAATCTAAAAACTAGCGTAGTAATTACAGCTCTATGAATGAACGCACTAGCTCACGTTTGGTCTTAGTTCTGCGTACCAGCATCAAGTGATCCAGGTTCTCAAGTAAATCACGTCTGTATGTAATCAAAATAAGGATTTCGTAGAACCGCGTGAGTATTCTTGGAGAAAATCTTTTTTTTGCCAACATTGATTTTGTGGTGCCGAAAGTATGGTTACTGTTTTTGGAGGTAATAAATGAATGGTATGTTGGGGGCGTTGAGTGCTTCAAGGAATAGTGCCTTGGATTGAAAACCTCTAAAAGATTATCCCTTTCCCAAGTTTACCTTTAACTGATCTAATTATGGAAACCATCTTCAATCTGGAAAGTCCTGTTGCACTTCAAATCACGCGAAGAATGTGGTGATAAATGCCTTATGCTGGTTTAAATGCAATCATCAAACAGCATGAGATCGAACTATTGAGATAGAGATTTCTACCACGAAGGATGTCAACTCTCCAGACGCTCTTTTCAAGCCGCTAAGCAATCTTAATCACAAGGCCCCTTTTATTTTATTAATTTGTTTTTTCATCAATTTTTTATGAGTGAGAGATGACCTTTGTTTTGCGAGACCGCGTTAGCATAAGTTGCCACGGCTCTCTCTAATCATTAGCCTTAGCGCCATTTATAGCGACGCAGCCCAATACTTTTAAATCCCCCCCTCACGCAGCATCATGTACCCAGTACAGAATCCATACATCATCATGTACCACCCTCAAACCCGGGAGTTGTCTAAATTCATAACTCCACCGAGACGACGCCTGTATTTGAGAGTATTGTTGTGAAAACGCTCTCTAATATGTTACACACGCCTTTCGGTAGATTAGTCGTCTTGATGCCCATAATGCTTGGAAAAGGATGTAACGGTGCATAGACATAAAATTCCGTTACGCGAACGTTTAACCAACCTTAGCAATCACTTTCCCAACCTCACTTGGCCGTACCCGCGTATCCCTGCTCCAAACCCCCATAATGATTGGTTGCAATCCCCCCCACCACTCAACCCACTCCCAATCCCGAACCCCTTGAATCCACTAGCTCGTTGCCCCAACCCCCGATCCCACACGTACCTTAACCCGCCCATCCACCCAGGATTGCTACGCCCTAGACTCTTTGCTAGCCAATGACCCACTAAACCCTCATCACATATCACTACCCCCCAGCCAACGAGTACCCAGCTTCCCGTTAAGCCTTCCTACATAGGCTAATCCACATCTTACATACGCCGGCGGCATCAACCGTTACGTTATAACTCGTCCCGCTCCGCAAGTTTTCCATTGATAATCTAAGAAACACACCCACTAGCAAGACACGAAACCCGCCCTCACGAACCCCTCCTCCCCACGGAGCGACACCTAGTACAGTAGTCGTCTCGTAGTTAATCATGTCCGTCACACACGAGTTCTCTATAGCAAAACTCTACTTAGAGCCTTGAAAAAACCGTCCGTACGCCGCGCACCGGTAACGAAATTTCGAGCCACGTTTATCTCGTCTTCAACAACAACAACGGAGGCGACGGCCCCAGAATCGAGGTGTCTCACCCCCTCGGCACGCCAAATCGGATGTCCTATTCGGTTATTTCTGGAGTTTTTGGCATGAAACGCCATCTCCCTGCGATGTGTACTCGTTTACGGATCTTTCCGCTTGGTACCAAAGACATTGAACCGGAACATAACCGTATCGACCCGGAGATTATAATATCCAAAACGTTAACGAGTTTTTCTAATTGTTCAAATCAAGAAGAAATGAAAAATGGCGGAACATTGGATTCTTTATTAATATAATTTAAATTTACAAATTCAGCCCTCACTTCTCACACAGTTTTCATTTTAACCTTTAGGTTTTAAATTTTTGTACGACCTTTCACAAAACTAAGCTTTTTCCTTTCAAATTTTTTATATATATTAGTTTGTAAGTTTAAAATTCTTTCACCTTTTACCTTCCTTTTTTTTAACATTTTATTTAAACCTTTCGTTTAATAATAGTTTTCACCGTTAGTCCTTTTAGCTCAACAAATCGTTAACAAAAGTTCCAATACTTCAAATACGATAACGATTTCACCAACAACAATTAATCATTATTTCATAGTTTCTTCTTGATTTAGTACAATCCCGTAAAAGATTATTCTTTTGTCGGTTTAAGTCATAGATTTGTAAAATCCCGTGAACGTTAATTGATTCATCATAACCACAACAAAATCACTTAATCTAACATAATATCCTTAATTTAAATTTCACACATCGATTTTAAGGGAATCTCTTCAAATTCCAATTCAAAAAAGATAAGAGAGCTGCAACTTATGCAACGGTCTCGCAAAACAAAGGCCACTGCCCCCTGCAAGGCATTGTTTGAACAGGCTCGAGAATAAATC
Organism: Tanacetum coccineum; assembly: GCA_026074375.1. Lineage (NCBI taxonomy): Eukaryota > Viridiplantae > Streptophyta > Magnoliopsida > Asterales > Asteraceae > Tanacetum > Tanacetum coccineum. Next base: position 8,782 of record BQNB010013739.1, read on the forward strand.
TTCGTTATCTCTATCCTCAATAGTTTCATGCTCATGCTGTTGATGCATTTAAACAACCCAGCATTTTCACACATTCTTCACGTGAAGAGCATTCAGAACTTTCAGATTGAAGATGTTCCATAATCTAGATCAGTTAAGGCTACAACTTGAAAGGGATAATCTTCTTGAGGTTAATCCAAGGACTTTCCTTGAAGCACTCCGAACACAATTCAAGGAATTTTTTTAACCTAAAGAACTGAAATTCGCGAACGATCTAACATCAATGTGGCAAAAAGATTTCAAAGAAACTGACTTTCTAACGAACCTGATTACTTCCCAGACGTGATTTACTTGAGAACCTGGATTTAACTTGGAATGGTCATTCATATAGCTGTAATTACATACTGCTATGATTACAGACTAGCAGTCTAGAGATGTTCAAATATATCCGTTTAAGCAAGTGGATGACAGTTTTGATTGTCTCGAGAAGCAGTTGGGATAAGTCATAAAACAACGGATATGCACTCGATAAAATCAGTTAAGTGAAACACTGGTTACAACAACACGAGAGTTTGGGTCACTAAGATACAAGATTGGAGGCTTTAATTTAAACACGAACATTAAAGCATAGGATGTTGGGTCGGTGAATTCACTGAAAGCAGTGGCACCAAGTTCAGATCATGCATGATACAAGCAGGCAATTCATGGACTTTATATCACAACATGCTGTAATGAATGCGTATAATCAGAGACTAGTAAATGACCAATGTACCTATTGCTGAGGTAGCAATTGACTGCTCAACATAAAGGTCCTTAGCAAATGAACAATCAATATACTGAGCAATCTGGAACCCTATAATGACACAATCTGTTGGAAAGAGCCTGATAGTCAAGTACCCACTCCTTATCAACAAACATGTGTCATAGGGGAGGAGAGATTGACAGGATGCTGAACAATTGGTAACGGGAGTACATATTTTTACATTACTGCCCGGGTGTTCTTGGAGGGGACACCGGTAACGGGAGTATATATATACGCAAGTAATTGTATCACTGCCCAAAATTAGGGTACATACAAGTCTACGTCACAGCGTCATGAACTGTAAATCACTTGGAGGGTGAGCGCGAATGTTATGAAATAGATCTATTCGGATGTGGATCCCTGTTCGGGTGATTAGCGATCACTTGGTAAACGAACATTATAGATCTATTCGGGATTGACAACCCCCGTTCGGGTGACTAGCTATCACTGGGAACGAACGTTATAACATGTCGGATTATATTGTTGGGACCTTCGGGCCTCCCCAACATGGCACGAAGTTTATATAGTGCAGGCACGGAAATTCGTATAGTGCGGGAAATGTCACAGAATTTATATAGTGACTCAATTTTGTTCATAAAATGTGTTATGCATTCTTTATAAAATCTTTGGGATAAGATTTGGTACTTTTGATGACATAAAATGTGTCATGCATTCTTTATAAATCTTTGAGATTTTTACATAGTACTGTGATATACAGTGGATTACATTTATATTTAAACTAATCTATGAACTCACCAACTTTAATGTTGACACTTTTAAGCATGTTTTTCTCAGGTGAATTAGATGCTTGGACTATTTGATGTGCATTGGAGTCTTTACATTCAAGCTTTTCATTGTGATGCAAATTATGGGACAAATGTATTATTAAATTCAGATTTTTATTGAATTAACAAATGTTATTATTCAAACGACACCTAGAGGTCGTTCTCTTGTATCTATTGCTGTGTATTTCGATAGTAAACACCCATTTGGTATTCCGCTGCGTTGTAAGTGATTTTTGGGGGTGTTACAGGGGCAGTCCTAGGGCAACGAAAGAACAAGCATTTCCATCCAATCCACTATGCCAGCAAAACCATGACTGAAGCTCAAGCACACTACACTACGACCGAAAAAGAATTACTTGCCGTAGTGTATGCTTTTGAGAAATTTCGGTCATATCTGGTTTTGTCTAAGAGCATTAGTGTATACCGACCATTCTGCTAATAAAGTTTCTTTTCGCTAAGAAAGATGACGTAAGCCAAGGACATGATGCGGTGGATCTTTTGCTCCAAGAATTTGTGTTGTCAATCCGAGATAAAAAAGGAAAGCAGAATAAATCTGGCGAAACGATCATCTTTCCAGATTGAGAACCTCATCAAGATAACTGAAGAAAAGAATCACTGAAACATTTCCTCTCGAAGACTCATGGTTGGATCGGTTTGCTCTACGTGGTGATAGTACCCATGGTTTGCAGATTTCGCAAATACCATGCGGGGAACTTCATTGTCAAGGGAATGTCATCCCAACAGAAATACAAGTTTTTCAAAGATTCAAAAACACTACTTTCTGGGTGAAACCCCCTTCTTGTTCTAAAATCAAGTGAGGTTCAAAATGATCCGGAGAATGTTATGCCGGCATGGATGAAGCTATCGAATTCTCGACGCTTGCCACAATGGACCACCGTGGGGACATCATGGTGCCAAATTCTCACCGACAAAAGGTTTTGATGCGGTTTCTTTTGGCCTTCATTCTATAAAGATGCGACACGAAAGTTGGTTAAAAATTATGACTGTGCCCAACGACAAGGAATAAAAATTTCACAAAGGATGAGATGCCTCAAAAATTCCATCCAAGTTTGTGAAATCTTTGGACGTTTAGGGAATCGACTTCATGGGACCCCTTCCATCTTCTAGACTGGAACCAAATACATACTTGTGGCGGTCGACTATCTGTCAAAATAGGTTGAAGCAAAGGCGCTTCCCACCAACGACGCCCGAGTAGTTTGCAAATTTCTCAAATCTCTCTTTGCCAGATTTGGTGCTCCCCGTGCCATCATCAGTGATCGTGGAACACATTTTTGCAATGTCTATTTGCAAAGGTCATGCTTTAATATGGAGTCATCATCGTCTCTCCATACGCGTAATCACCCCCAGACAAGTGGGCAAGTTGAAGTATCAAATCGTGGTTTAAAAAGAATTCTTGAAAGGACAGTTGGCGAAAATCGTTCCTCTTGGTCGGACAAACTAGATGACGCTCTCTGGGCCTTCTGTACAGCGTACAAAACACCCATCGGGTGTACTCCGTACAAGCTTGTATATGGAAAGGCATGTCATCTGCCGATTGAGTTGGGCACCAAAGCATCTAAGCCCTTAAAATGCAAACTGAGTGACTCTTTCCAAACAGCGGGTGACTCAAATGACAAAGTTCAACTCAAACGTATAAGTGAACTGCAGTGATCAAGGCCTATGAAATTCCTTTGATCTACAAGAGGTAGAAACTAAGAGAATTATGACGCAAAGATTCAAAAAAACCGCGTCTTTTCAACGTCTGGTGATCAAGTCCTTCCTCTTTAACTCAAGATTGAAAAATTTTCCTCTGGCAAATTGAATTCGTGGTCAGGGACCAGTTTACATATTGTTCAAGTATTTCCCAGATCATATTACCGTTATTGAGTTATCTAAACTACGGGACAAATTCAAAGTAAATGGTTTCGTCTCTTTTTATTTTTTTCTTAAGCACTACTTTGGAATTGGTGATATGCCCTTTTTGGGATCATGATATCCAGACCTCCAAACATTCCCTAAGGAAAAACTAATTCTGGGAATTGGGTCAAAGCTAGTGACCCTAAACAAGGCTTCATGGGGGCACACCATGCTTATCCTAGTTTATCAGTAATAGTAGTATGCTAGTCGTCAGTAATGACTAAAGTGTTTAATAGTTGTGAGTGGCTTGCTCTTTCCTTTTTCGTATGTTGTTGTTTTGCGCCTGTATTATCTAGGATGTCACGGATTTTTAAGCCTCTCGTGCTATTTGTTCCTATCGATCACAAGAGCCTTCCTAATCCTCAGCTTCATTTGGGAATCCGAATATCCTAATCTTATCGACTAACGTTTATCTTTTAAGCATGACTCATAATCGGAATTGCTTAGGATTTACATAGAAACCCTTCGTAAAAATGAGGAAGCAATGTTTTCATTCTAGTTGGGGGTATGTCTTCGATTTGATTGTGACTGCAGCCGTTTTGTGTTCTATAGAGAAATATCCGTTGTTGAACACACAAAATTCAAAAAAAATGAAAAAAGAATTCTAAGTGTGTGTGTGTGTGTGGTGTGTGTTAATAATTGTTTTGTCACAATTTTTGTACTTTCGTGAGGAGAATAAGAGTAAATTTTGACTCGACTTCGGCGTGATGTTGAGCTCTAGCTTGTTCCTTAACTTATTGACTAAGAATGTTCGTGTATATTTTGCGAAGAAATGGGAAAATGATAGTGTTAAGTATGAGTTGGATGCTAAACATGGATTATTTGGAAATCTTAAGAAAGCTCATGTGTGTAATTTGGTCGTTTTTCTCCATTAGATTCTAACCTGATTATTATACGTGTACTTTTGAGCAAATTAAACTTAAATCAATAATATTTTTATTGTAGTATATAGCATAAACTTTAGACTTAGTTTCAAATTTATACTTGAATTTTTCAAAAGATGTTTTTCCCGATATTATATAATATATAAAATGATGATGGTAAATGAAAAAATATAATTAAATATAAAACTGTGGTTGATTATATGTTTGTGTATCTTGCCGGCTCACAACCGATTGTCAGCCTTCTAAGAAAACCCATAGTAAGCAATAATTATCCGAGACTGATAAAAGTTTGCTGCATCTTGCCGGCTCACAACCGATGTTGCAGCCTTCTAAAAGGTCGAGGGTTACAAACTGCGTAAATAGTTAATATTAAGTGTAAATAAAAGACTTCTTTTTTGTTAAATTCAAATATGCTTTTGAACTTTGGCTATTCTATTTTATAAAGCTATGTGCATACGGAAAACCTGAGAGTTTTTGAAACCTAAGGTCCGTGAGTCCCGATACTAGTCTCTGTGGGGTGTCAAAAGCCTGGTCACTTAACCGCAAGGTTGGGACATGAATGACGAGTCGTTAGTAGGATCACATGGATGGATCTCGCCTTCAAACTCATTATTCTAGGGTGGAACGTGAAACATAGAATTTTGCAAAACGTTGATCCATGGTTGAAATTCAAAATTGCACATACACCTTAAGATATAAAATTGTCGGGAGTGAAAAGTTTTACAAATTCGCAAATATGAGTTAGTGTTAGCATATTAACTCATAATTAAACGTGATTTCGTTTTAGGCTTGGTTTGGAATAGTGAAAAAGTCCAGGGAACGATGAATTTATCCTTTTTGGGGCATTCTCGGATCGAAATGCATCTTGTTCTATGATCCCTTAAAGTTATTAAATAACGAAAGTCAAAACATTCTAGTTAAGTTGATTAATGAAAAATGAAAAATACAAAAAGATGTGTAGAAATAGGTGTACATATAAAAAATTGGTAAAGACGGGGATTTTCAAAACTCTTGAGTCTTTAACTTCCTCGATGAACACTTAGCTACTTTTCGAAGTTATTAGTCGAGGGCGATTGAGATTCTTAGTTTTCTAAAATACTTACTTCATAGCATTGCGTGAGGACACGGCAATACCTTAGTATGGGGGATTTTGGTATGTGTTTAATTACACATACCTTTTACCTTTAAAAACAAGCTAAAATAACCAAAAACGGACTTAAAATGCCAAATATATGCTTGTTTTGCTAATTGTGTTGTGCAGGAACGGATATCTAAGAAAAGGACGAAAAACGAAGCCAAAACGACAAAACCGGACACGGAATGGAAAAGCGTGGAAAAGACACAGTCAAGTCAAAGCCCAAGTTTGAAAAAGTCAACCCAAGTCAACCCCGACAAACCCGAAGCCAAAAGTCAAGAAAAACAAGTTTAGGGACTAAACTTGTTAAATCCCTAAACTTGTTTTAAAAAAAAGAAAAGAAAAATAAAGAGAAGGGTTAATTCTGCCAATTTGGAAAAGTTAAACCACAAGGGGCAAAACTGCCAAGGACCAATACTTATATCTAACAAGGACCATGGGTGTAATAACAGGTATAACCTTTGGGGACTGAAACTGCCAAAGTCCCCAAACTTTCATTAACCAAGGACGAAAACTGCAAACACCCTTATATCCTTGGAGGACCAAACTTGCCAAACCCACAAACCCTCACCCCATTTTTGAGTTACTGTACATCTTCCCCATCAATTTCCCGCTCAAACTCAAACCCCACCTCTGTCACCTCAGTTTGACCTCCCACATATCCATACTTTCTCTATCCCGATAACCCAACACATGGTTTAAAATCCACTGTGGCAATCCCCTTGCCTCCAATTGGTTTTGAAGATCAACGGGTATGATGACTTTTTGAAGAAATTAAAGGCTAAGATCAAAGGCTACTTTCCCCCTCTCATAACAAGCACAAGAAGCACATATGTTGTGCTATAAAAGCCAGAAGAAAGAAGAAGTGAAGAACCTAAGTTTTTATCTAAGTTTTTAAGTTTTTTAAGTTTTAGTTGTAATTTTAGAATTTTTAAAAGTTCATTGTAATCTTTTTAAAGTTGTAATCCTGTTTCAAAAAGCCTTGTACTCTTTTAAAGATTAATGAAAAAATTTGTTTAAATTCTTCTTTATAAATTCTGTCTTATAAGTAACTATGGTGTTAAGCAAAAAGATGCCTGGCCTAAACCCTGGATGTAGCCTTGGGTTAAGCTGTATTCAGAACCACAAAGGACTTGGGGTATGAATAGGATTAGAACTTATTCATTTGGACTTCTGTAGTTTTCTTTTTAACCTCAGTTTTGTAGCATTGCTTATTAGACTGATTTTAGCTTATTATGTCTCTATTATGCTTTATTTGTGTTTAAGATGGTTAAAAATACCTTTTTGTTGCTTGCATTTCAATCTTCTTGCCCAAACTGCTTAAAAAACTGACTAATTATAGCTTTAATTCTCGTCACTAAGCTTATAAGTCTCTAAAAAAGTGCTTTATTTATGTTTAGCTTTTTCATTTTTTTATTGCTTAATATTGCTTAATCAGTGTAGTCTTTAAAAAATTTTGAGCTGAAAAACAGTTCTTGTATGTTTTAATCAGTTTTAAAATATATTAAGGGGTGTTTGGGGTTAAGTATGAAAAACGGGTCAAAATGGTGTGGTGCGGGGTTGGGGCTTCATGGTTAGATTCTAGATTAAGTGTTGAACTTATTTAAAGTCTTGATTTGCTAAAGTTTTTTTAGTCAAAACCTGTTTTTCAAGTTTTTACAAGTGTTCTTGAACCTGTTGGTTTTAAAAAAAGAGATACAATGGCTCATTTGGATAAGCCATTGTCAACTTGAGTTGTGGTTAAAAAAATGTGTCATTTGTGTGTTGAAACAAGTTTTTAAAGTACCTTGAGTCATTTGACTTTTTGAGTCAAAACTGCCAAAGTTTTAAGTGTAATTTTTATAAAAGCAAAAAGCCCTTTTTCATTCTCTAAAATCAGCAGGTTTATTAGTGTTTTAGGTTCTAAAAAAGTGTGCACAAGTTCATTTCTTGGTGTTCTTAATCTGTTTTAACTTAGCTTTTTTATTTGAGCTTATTTGACAGCTTATTGAAAGCTGTCAATATTAGTCCTATTCCTTAGATAAAGTGCCCTGGTGCTAGGGGCCCATTTTTTAGCAGTCTTTTCTAGCTTATTAGTATACCTTAGCCCTAGATTTTGGCTTATCTTAGAAGCCAATAAGCTCTTTGATAAGTCCCCTTAGTTTCAGACCTTAAAAAGCCCTTTTGATAGCTTATTTTTAAGCCAAAAAAACGTGTCCCTAGGCTTAAGTTTTACACCAACAGTACTAACCCTTTAGTTAGTACTGTTGTGGGTATTAAGCTACTTTTTGGCTTATTGAGCTTATTCCATGTGCTTATTTGTGTTCCTAGTAGCTTGTTAGGATGGAGTGATAAGCTGTGTGTGCTTATTTGCCCACTTTCTTTACTTATGAGTGCCAACAGTTAAAAGAGAACAAGCCATTTTTGCCTTAAGTTAGTCAACTTAAGCCCTTTTTTTTAGCTTATTTAGTTATAGATTTTACTTCATAGGTGCTTATTTAGCTTAAGTTTAGATAATTCATTTAGCTTATTAGTTCAAGTCCTAGCTTAAGTGTCCAAAAAGTTCAAATGAAAAAGCCATTTTGCCTTAAGTTAGTTTAAGCAAACTGTCGACTTAAAAAGCTCTTTTTAAGCTTATTTATAAGCTTTTACAAAAAGTTTTGTTTGAAATTGTTAAGCTTATTATAAGCTTAACAACTTTGGTTCACAAAGTTTTTCATAAAAAAAAGAGAGACAAGGGGTGACCCGGGTGAGCAAGACTCGAACCAAGGGTCTCTACCTCGATACACCCTACCTTTTTACACCACACTTACCGCTGCGCCCTTGGGACTTTTTCATTAAAGTCCCAAGTGGTTAGCTATTTAAGGGTGTTTTCACCTTTTAAGCTATAAGCTGTTTTCAGCTTATTTTCGGGCTTATTTATAAGCAAAACTTTGGTTTCTTATTTTTCGTAGGTTAGTTATAGTGTCTAGTATTTTAGGTAAATTTTTCAGAATTTTTAAAAGTAGTTTAGTATTTTTTATAATTTAATTTCGTTATAAGTTTTAAAAATTCAAAAAAAATATAAAAATTATCAAAAAAAATATTTTTCTTTTTTAGAAAATTTTCTTTAGTCATATAGTTCGTAGGAAAAATACAAAAATTTTCGTAGGGTCATTTTTGTAACTTTTTGATTTTTAAAGAACGGGGCTCGGGTGCGGTTTTTGTCTTGACTCGTTTTTGGGTCAAACGACCTCCGTTTTCAGTCTAGTCTTTTTCATTCTTCGTTATTAGTTCCCTAGAGTAGTTTAGAAGTGAAAATTTCTTTGTAGGGTTAATTTTGAAGATTTTAGGTTTTTGACCCTTTGTTCGGGATTCGTGCTCTCGTTTTTTAGCTTAATTTCATAATTTTTAGGTTTTTCTTAATCGTTTTTGTTTGTTATTGTTTAATTTAACTTTCCACACTCTCAAATCATTTCTCTCATTCAAACTCCAATCTTCCGACTGTATCGATTTTCCAGCACAGCCTCGTTGGGGATTAACGACCCGGGAAAATTCTATACTGCTCCTGGTTTTGTTGATTGTTGTTGTTTTTTTTAGACTTTATATATATTTTATATTTTATTATATATTATATATATTTTAGTTTGATTAAGCACAAATCACAACACATCCATAACTGGTGACAATGGGTAATTAACATGGGTTATGGGTCACGTGCATTGGGTTGTAGTAGTTTATAGTGTCATGTTATCGACCAATACGTGACTGGTGATCCATAATGGGTAATTAACATGGGTCATGGGTCATGTGCATTGGGTTGTAGTGGCTTATAGTGTAACGAAATCCATGGCATGACCGGTGATAATGGCTAATTCACATGGGTCATGTGCATTGGGTTATCACTGGTCACATTCATTAATGGGTATTTGACATCATATGGGTCATATGCATTGGGTTGTAGTTGCTTATAGTGTCATGTTACGACACATCCATGACTGGTGACAATGGGTAATTAACATGGGTTATGGGTCACGTGCATTGGGTTGTAGTGGCTTATAGTGTCATGTTATCGACCAATACGTGACTGGTGATCGACAATGGGTAATTAACATGGGTCATGGGTCATGTGCATTGGGTTGTAGTGGCTTATAGTGTAACGAAACCCATGCATGACCGGTGATAATGGCTAATTCACATGGGTCATGTGCATTGGTTGCACTAGTCACCATTATTAATGGGTATTTGACATCATGTGGGGCATATGCATTGGTTATTGTTTTTATTGTGCCTTGGGTTTACGACCACACATGACTGGTGACAATGGGTAATTAACATGGGTTATGGGTCACGTACATTGGGTTGTAGTGGCTTATAGTGTCATGTTATCGACCAATACGTGACTGGTGATCGACAATAACATGGGTCATGGGTCATGTGCATTGGGTTGTAGTGGCTTATAGTGTCTTGGACCATGCATGACCGGTGATATGGCTAATTCACATGGGTTATGGGTTCATGTGCATTGGGTTATTTTTTCCCCCCCCCCCCAAAAAAAACTTGGTCACATTCATTAATGGGTATTTGACATCATATGGGTCATATGCATTGGGTTGTAGTTGCTTATAGTGTCATGTTATGACACATCCATGACTGGTGACAATGGGTAATTAACATGGGTTATGGGTCATGTGCATTGGGTTGTAGTGGCTTACAGTGTCATGTTTGTTGGGAGATTTAAGCTATCCGTCACGGGGCGGGTAATTAATTTTACTATCCGAAATCGAACCGTACTACGCGGGTAACCGGATGTGCGGGTACCCGAAGTGAGCGGTTACCGGCGGTTCGGGTCACGGTTAACCGTTTTTGACGTTCAATCGAGTTTAACCGTATAAACAATGTACATAAAATGTCTTTCTAGTAAAATTAAATGACATTGAATTTAAAAGTCATATAAGTATTCCGTTACAATAATTGCATTCTATATCATTTATAACTTATTAACAAAAAATATTACTCGCCGTTTATAGATTACGATCACATTAATCAATTTTCACACATAGATTTTTACAAACGTTCACATTAGGAGATAAAAAGTCGTTATACAATAAAAGTATTATAACAATCGTGAGGTTTGAACACCCCTAGGTCATATGCATTAGGTTGTAGTGGTTTATATGAAAACAACCATTCAAATGGGAATGTAGTTAAGAGGGGCATAACCAGGTTATATAAGTTTCGCATGGAATATGGAAACCCCGATGGAATAAAGCTTAGTGTAACCTGCGATGCGTTGAATAGGATATCAGGAAAACACAGAGCATTGTTTTTGAGTGTTTTAGGAGACATGGTTCGTGAGCATATAGGTTTGAAGATTCTATCCTGGAAGAAGGTGGATTCAGAAGCAAGAGATAAACTATGGGATGAAATCACGGTACACATATATTGTTTTTGAATCCATTACTATATAAGTTTATCTTTGCATTTACATTATGTGCAACTAATTAACAACATTGTGTTAATATTTGCAGCGATAATTTGATGTTGACTTGACAACCATAAAGCTGGTAATGAATCGTCTTGGTCAACTTCTAAGGAATTTCAAAAGGAAATTGAGACAAACATACATATTGCCCAACCAAAATACACTTTCAAAACTAAATGAAGTCCCGGTGATGTATAGTGAAATTTTACTAGCCGAAGAATGGGTTAATTTTGTAAAGTACATGGCCACAGAGGAATACAAGATTTTAATTAGTCATTTTTATTGAAGTCTATATATCTTTCATAAGTTTGTGTTTCCATATATATTAGTACTATACTAGCAGCATTACTACATCTAAACGCCTTATGATTTTGTGTTGCAAGGTGAAATCAACTACAGCTAAAATGTTGCGTTCCAAGTCTGTTTATCAGCATATAATGGGACGAGTTGGATACACACTTGTGAAAGAGAAAATGGTAAGATTACACATTTGCACATTTGCATTTAATAGCATCAGACTTTCGTTTATATTGGTTTAACTTACATGTGTATGTATTTGATGTTTATAAGATAAAAAAAAAGAAATTGAACCAGATGAAGAACCCGTGCGTGGTACACTGTGGTTGAAAGGAAGGGTAAACAAAGTCGAAGAATATCCAAATGATGAGATTAGATCAGTGGGAGATAAACTTGTAAGTTTGACTGCAAATTTTATTATTATGTTCATTTTCGTATAATAACCTATTTCTCATATTGTGTGTGCAGAAAGAAATTAAGGAAAATATCAAAGAAGGAACCTTGAAGGTTGATCATGGTACTGATGCCATGACAGTTGTATTAGGTAAGGAAAAGGGAGGTTATGCAAGAGGAGTTACATACAAGAGGTATTTTGATCTTCCTTGAAGCAGATAAGCATCTGATGAAAGAATTTTGTTACTTCAAAGTCAACTTGATAATGAGAGACGCGAACGTCAATAAAAAGAACTATTAATCCAGAATTTGTCCAACAAGATGTCACAAACAGAGGGAATGGTTACTAAACTGAAGAATCAGTTGGCTGCACAAGGGGGGCAATTGCAGTCAATGTCAACTCAATTGACACCACCAAATGTTAGACATTTTTTATGTTGTTAACAATTTCATTTTCTAATTAACACTAACAGCACTAACTTATACACTAAGCAGTACTAACTAACAAACAATATTAACTTATACACTAGCAGTATTAACTTCTTCAGCAGCATTAACTTCTCTGAGCAGTCTTAACCATGAGCAGTACTAATATATTCACTAGCAGTACTAACTTTATACTAACGTAGTAAACACTTAGCATATTTTTCTTTAAAGTTCACTAGCAGCATTAAATCAACCAAGCAGCATTAACTTTAAACATGAGCAACAGTAATCCAAACAACATCAAGAAGTCTTTTAATCCCAACACTATAGATAGCAGGCACTGATCCTAAACTAATGAGTCTATGCATTTCTTAATTTATATTGTAGGTGTATCCGGTAGACATTAATCCTATAAATAGCAACGCTGATAAGGAGGGCGGAACAACTGTTGTTGGATGTGAGAATGATGCGAGCATTCAGAAGTCTAATGGACTTGCAACTTTGGAAAAGGAAATGGAAACAAGGGTAAGTAATAAAACATCCCCTGATGAAACTGTTAAATCTGCCAGATCTAAGAAAATGACTAGATCAATACGACAGGATTCTTCACGTCAAGATTCCCAATCACAAGAAAATGTGTCTCCACTACTAGTACTACCACAAGTATGTATTTCAACATGTTCATATATTCTTTTGTTTAATATATTTCTGATTGGGCTGTCAACGAACTGAACGTTCAGTGAACATTTCATGAACCGTTTGGCAAAAAGTTCGTTCATGTTCATTTATTTATTAAATGAACGAACATGAACATTATTTTACGTTCGTTTAGTTAAATGAACGAACATGAACACAAGTCACATTCGTTCATTTATGTTTGTGAACGTACGATTAGGCGTTTATTAACGTTCGTTTATGTTCATTTATATGTTCATGTTCGTATATCATATTTTTTAATTGTATATTTTTAAATCTGGTATGTTTAAATAAAACAACACTGATTAAACATAATATTATGTATAATTTGATAATATTCTATGTTTTTTTCTACTTTCATTTATGTTCGATCGTTTATGTTCGTTTAATGTTCGTTTAGTTTCTTAATGAACGAACATGAACAACTCATTTTCTTAATAAACGAAAATGAACAAGAAAATTCGTCCGTTTAAGCGTTCATGTTCGTTTATTTATCCGGTTAAAATTAAATGAACGAACATGAACAAGGCTCCGTTCGTGTTCGTCCGGTTCGTTTACAGCCCTACATACATGCAATAAATCATTTTTTAGGCAATTAAGTGCAAACTGTGACACTTAAAGAAATCAACCATTATTTCTTTGGGTACCATATACAAAACTGATGGAAAACAAATGCTTCATAACAAAGAACTCCCAAAGGATTGCTAGAAATAACGGTTTCAAAACAGTTAAGGATGCAGTAGGTGGTTTTTTTGCATGGCCAAAGGATCAAGTGGTTTTTGATCCAAAGGTACATACCTATGTTTTATCAACCTACATATATATAATTCTTTATATTTAATTCAGTGTTTCATAGACGTGACTTTTGTTTCCTATAGGCAACACCTCCAAGTACCATACAAATGAATGTTGAGAACAAAACTGCACCTAAATTACAAACGAAGCGCAAAAACGTTTACGTCTCTAGTGATGCAATGCAAAGGCAAGCTAAGAAGAAAAGTCTTCAAAAGTCCTTAAATTATTAAGAATTTTATTATGTACAACATTACAATTTTATATTTGGTTCAGTTATATACATTCCAGTTTTATTGTATTTAAATTTGTTTTGATATATATTGATTTCTTAAATGTGACTAAAAGATGCATATGGTCACACTTATTAACACTTTTGGTCATTGTTTGGTTAATTCTTTGTGTGACTAAATATTAAAAAAGGTCACACAAACATAAAGTTGATGTGGCCATTAGATGAACAATAGTCGCACAAAATACACATTTCTTCACTTTAAACAACATATGGTCACACTTATTATAACTTTTGGCCACTTTATGCTTAATTGTATGTGACTAAATACCCAAAACAAACATGCTTTGTGTGACTAAATATTACAAAAGGCCACACAAATATAAAATTCATGTGGCCATTGGATGAACAATAGTCACACAAAATACATATTTCTTCACTTTAAACAAGGAGGAGGAAGGATTTGTTGGGAAAGGAGGATTTGGCTGGGAAGAAGACAACATTAAAGACGTTGTAGTTGTGGCTAATGATCTTTGTTCTTCAATGACCCAAACTACTTTAAATGTTGATTTTGAGGAAGACATCAATACAAAATCACACGAGTTGATGTCGGTTTGAAAAAAAGAATTTTATCAAGGTTAGCAAAAGTTTGTTCAAATTTCTGGTTGGTAAAAAAAATCAAGAATGGTATTTGAAAGTTGTATCCTCATGGACGTGAGTTTAGTTTTAAAACGTTTAAGGTTCAGCGTCGAGTCATTATAAATTAAAGAGATTTGATGCAGGGATCAAGTTTGGATGTAAAAATTACACAGGAACGAGTGAGGCGAACTCGAGGACAAGTTTTCAGTGGGGGAGAATGATGCGGGAGAATGTATGATTCAGATATGCAGGAGATAAATTTTAGTCAATGTCAAAAAATATTTACTTTCTCTTTTTATTTTTAGTATTTCATTTTGGAAAATAAACTTTGATTGAAAACTATTTCGTAAGCAATTATGTGTTTAGAATAGGAAGAAAGTACAACTACCAAATCCATAATTACCTAACCAATAATATTCGAATCTTTTTAGGTTGATTATACTTGTCATATAAATATAGGGTCTTTTCTTTGTATTGAGGATATCTTTGAGTTTTGATAATAAAAGCTTTTGCTTTGTTCTTGGCAGTTTGCTAAGATCGCGCGCACGCGCTCATAATGGTATTACGTTTGATCTCTACAACGATGTTGGAGTTTGACTGATTATCGGTATTCGTTTGAATCAACGATAGTTTGAAGATTGTTTCTGGTATTCATTGGAATCAACAGATTCAATTTGTGTATCTTGATTTTCAACACATACATTTCACTAGACTTCCTACCATTGACAACACATCCTACTAAACACCAATCTTAATTATAACAACTACAATACATATTAAATTTGATTAACTGTTTGGGTAGTTTTTAACTTAATAGTATGTTAAGGTTGTGTTTGAAAGTTCTTTTAAAAAATTTATATATTAAACTTTTAACATTTTTTATAAAATCGTGCGTCTATGTCAAACAGATTTCAATATTTAGGCTACGTATTTGTTTGTAATAATATGCTTCTCTCAGTATCTTTTTTATTAAAGATGTCGTTATATATTTGTTAGATATTTCATAAATAAATTTGTTACATAAAAAAGTCGTAAATAGCAAGAAGTATAAGGTAATTTTTGTAACTTGTTGCACAAATTGAGGCAAGTTTTGTAACATTTAACAATAACACGGGTTATTGGGCTGTTGTTTTGCTAACATTTTCGGGCCGTTTAATATGGCGTCGTTTCACACCATAATTGTTGTATTATATAATATCATGTAAGATTTACTTTTGTAAAATCTATTACGGCTTGTCAACAAATCTTAGTTTTTTCTCCATAAGAAAAAAGCTAAGGTGGCGTTTGGTTTGTAGTTAGGAATCACATGGGAATAGAAATTTGAAATGTGTTTATGGAAATAAAAGTTTTTGGGGGAAAAAAAAATGAGGATGATTATCTTAAAACTATTGTTTGGTTGGCAATAAAAATTTGGGTTCGAGTACCATGTTTAAACTTATTTTTCTTTTGTTTTTCTATATGTAAAATTCAACTTTTACTTTAATGTTTATAAGATTATAAATAATAAGTTTTTTATATTTCATACAACAAATACTCTGGAGATGATTATTGGATTACAACAAATATTTTTTTATTAAAAAGAGACAAGCTTCTTTAGATAAGTGAAATTACTATCACAAGAAAAAAAAGTTGACTCTAGATGTATACACGTCATTGTAATATGACCAAAAATGTCACACACAAGCAAAAATAGAGAAATTATATGTATACATCCAATGTTTTATTACATATAAAAAAAGGTTAAGGAAATGAAATATTTACAAGAAAACCAAAAGCTTATTCATATAAGAGCTCATTATGTTCATTGGCATCTATAAATATCCCTCTTACTTGATTTGCATTACCACATTTGCAAAAGATGTTCTGGATGTTGAAGTATGGTTACGCTTGCTTTAAATAATTTTAGTTTTGGTTTACCAAATGTTTGTTTAGAATTCTAATTTGTACGTAGGATACTACATGACTATTTGATTAAATTGCATGATCTGATATGCATGGTGTTTGATATGGTTGATCTTATCTGATCAAATTAAATAATTATGTGGTAGAATAGGAAAAGCAAAATATAACTTGCTTTTCATTTGAATTGATAAGTGTGTATCTTCTCAGCTGATGCATCGGAAGGGAGATCCAATGGCTATGGGGGAAGGGTTTTCTTCAAGCTTTGAAGAGAGCGCCTTTTCTTACTTCAAGATTTTAAAATTTAATGAGGTTCAACATTACCATCAATTCAGATTTTGCATGATCTAATGTTTTATATAAACGCTGTGTAGGGAACTTTCATAGTACAAGTTTTGACGCGGTTGATATTTTGCGAGTTTTAATCGGACTAACAAGCTATGGATAAGGCGGTTCTACCATATTACATGGAATGTGTAAAGATGGCCATGTTAAAGCATGAACTTCATAATCTATTTTTAATAAGTACTTGGTATATATCTTTTACTGATTATCGACTTATCATATTAGCTTTAATTATCTTTTATTTTACTTTGTAAGGTACATGAATACGCTATATCAAATCTAGAGAATGCAAAACAAACATGCTTTGTGTGACTAAATATTACAAAAGGCCACACAAACATAAAATTCATGTGGCCATTGGATGATCAATAGTCACACAAAACACACATTTCTTCACTTTAAACAGCATATGGTCACACTTATTAACACTTTTGGCCACTTTATGCTTAATTGTATGTGACTAAATACCCAAAATAAACATGCTTTGTGTGACTAAATATTACAAAAGGCCACACAAACATAACATTCATGTAAGAATTTTGATGTGTTTGTGAGTGGGTAATAATCAAACTATCCTGATATATTCTCTGAATCGTGTTGAGATCACTTTCAGATTGAAGTATTTCGACCCTATATGCCTCGGGTTACACGAAATCCTCAATTGGATAATTCAGAGAAAAACACTTTGTCTCTAAGGCACGAGAGATCAAAGCAATACACAGAAAGTTGTTATGTATGTTCTGTCTTCAAGAGATCAAACTGTATTATATAACATAACCGAAAATCAGTTAATTTCGGTTATAGACGGTTGGCAGGAAAGGTCACACCTGTTGGGAAAAGGTGTGTCGGTTGGGGGGAAAACTGGTTGGAAGGAAACGGATAATGCATTTGGAGCACCAGATATACCGTTTGGGTCGGGGCGCTGCCCCGAACCCCTGTTGGGGTCCGTGCCTCCAGACACCCAACGAGGGGAGGGGCGGCCCCCCCTCGACCCTCGCCCGCTGACCTGGCAGCGGGACCCCAGCAAGGGGCTCTGCCCCTTGACCCCGCAAGGGGCGCTGCCCCCTTAACCCCTGCACTTATTTTGGCGACATCTAGCTAGCTAGTACGAGCGTGCACTCCGCACCTCCTAACTCGACTATAACTTAACTTGACTAAGCCCTTGATCTCAAGTAAATCACAATTACATAAAATATATTGATGACACTAAAATCACCAACATTCCTCCCCCATTTTAGTGTAATCCTCGATCTACTAAAATTAGACAAAACAAACCAAACTCACGCGTAAATGAAAATGTCTTAGAGATTGAATTTTCACATAGTATATTACGCATTCCAAATATTCGAGAATCAGGGTGTCCTACGGATTGAACCCATCAACTCGTTTGAATACTCGAAGATAATATACACATAAGTTTCTATAAGTTTCTACAAGTTTCTAATGTACATATACTTGACACTATTACAAAGCCTTGTGTCCATATCCTTCATGAGCATATAGAAAGCCAAGTCCTAGCTTCTTGAAGCGGCGACACTCCATGCTCACATAGGTAGTTCTTTTAGTCTTGCACCTGCAATGCAATTTATCAAAAGAACTATTAAGAAGATAAACTTCAACCTAACCCACTGCAGTCTGAACACATACCTTGGGATGATACAATGTGTTCCAATCTTTAATTGTAAGCTTTCCTCATTGAATTCAGCTTCTAACGTTGTATTAGAAGGGAATTGGGTGTCTCACAGTTAGAGATTTAAACGGACTTTAATCCCATCCCGATAGCCGACTTGTGCACTAAGTCTCTAGCTAATCCCTTAGTCAAGTGATCTGCCAAGTTCTGTTGAGAACGAACAAAATCCACAGAAATCACTCCATTCGTAATTAACTCACGAACCATGTTGTGTCTAACACCTAAGTGTCTAGACTTTCCATTGTAAATTTGGCTATATGCCTTAGCCAAAGTGGCAGCACTATCACAATGCATGGAAATAGGAGATATTGGTTTTGTTTAAGTGTCTATGACATTATCTGAACGGGATGCAACAATTGGTGGTATTCTATAAAGGTTTAGATGTGCCTACTCGCCAGATGCTAGACTCACAGGGTCCCCTTCCTAAGATGACCCATGTTAATCCAAAGAAAGCCATCCAAGATATGACTAATGATTCAAAAATATAGCATGATGGTGCTAATGAAAGGTGAAGAATAGTGGAAAATTCTGAAGGATTGGTTGCTATTACTACTAAACTTAACAAGCTAGGGTGTGAAGTTCTAAGGTAAACAAAAGAGTTTACGCAGTTCAAGTTGGTTGTGATATTTGTCAAGGATATCACTTGGATAAAGATTGCCCATTGAAAGATGAAGCTCAATCATAAGAAGTTAAGTATGGTAATTGTTCAGGCAACCTTTTTATGGCAATTCAGGTTGGTACAGACAAAGAGTACATGTACCATCCCTGTAACAAAAACAAACCTGAAGGCATTGAGAACAAGGTACCGTTGGCCGAAATTCCAAAAAGGTACACAGGGGAATGAGCAAAAAGTCATGGAGAAGCTGACAAGAAGGTTAACGAGGTTGATTCCTTAACAAAGAATGTATTGAAAATGCAAGGTGAATCACTCCTAAAGCTGGAAAACAAGATTGGCAGGTTGACTCAAACCATTAAAGGTAAATTCAAAGTTGCTCTTATAGGTTGTTCACCAAGGTTCTTGTGGTCTCCACACAAGTCCCCGATCAGTCATCTCAAAGATTGCGAAGTTACGATATTACTAGCCTTTTATGGATAGAGATGTAGTGGCGGATATACAAAGGTGTAAAGTTTGTGAGATACATTCACCAGTGTCAAAGATGCCCAAGCAAGATGTTGGATCGTTTTACTGAATGGATCTTAACTTTTAGCTTGCAAGGAGTTTGCTCCTTTAGAATTATTCAAAAGCAAAATAATGAAACACTGAGTAAACACTATTGATTATGCGGAATCTAATCAATAATGCTAAGAAGAACAATATTAAATATCACAAAAGAACTTTTATATTAAACCTTGAATCTGCCTAGGTTACAGATTACAAACTATGATTACTATTCGATCTTTATGATCTGTGTAGAACTATATCTACTAACTATGCCCTAGTTTTTTCCTTTTATATACAAGGAAACCCTAATGGGCTTTACAAAACGCGTATAAAGATCATGCATATCCTTTCCTTAGATATCTCATGCATATATCATAAACGGTACTAACTACTTTATACTAACGGTACTAACTATCTGATCAGTACTAACTATTTTGTACTGTCAGTACTAATTACAACTAGCGGTACTAACTAATATAACTAGCGGTACTAAGTCAGGAATGCATAATTTCCAACAATCCTCCCCTAAACATGATTGTTGAACTTGTTTAACTTCATGTTTCTTCAGTTTACTCTTCTTGAAATCTTGGAGGATGTATCTAAACACTCTGTCAAATCTTAATCTTGATCTTTGATAATTTTGACATCTTCAGCTATCCATCTTTATCAGCAACAGGTCTTCTCAGCAACACAGCAACATCCAACTAAGTTAGCTTTGTAGTTTTTCGCAAACTACCAGCCATTAACGAATTTGATATTCCTTTACCAGTAGCCATTTCCTCTGGGATAGCCAATTCTTCATTATAAACAACAAGGTGAATTGATTACCTTGTAGTTTTGAGTAAGCTATCAACTATCAACGGATTTGACTTATCTTTACCAAAAGTTGTTTGCTTTTGGACTAGTCAATGCTTTATTGCTATAACATGGTGCATTGATAACCATATAGTTTTTAGTAAACTATCAGTTATCAACATAATGTTTAGTCCTTTACATGAATCTTTTATCCCGTACTAGCACTCTTAACTGTAAAGCAAGGTGAGTTGAGAACCCTACAATTTTTGGTAAATTGTCAACCATAAACGAATTTGAGAAGTCTTTAACACAAGCCATTTGCTTCTGGACTAGCCAGTTCTTATGCCTGTTAAGCATGGTGAACTTATGACCATTTGTTTGTGTGGATGTAGCCAACACCTAAACCCCTTCTCAATTCATTCCTCAACATTACCAATAGTATTGCACAGAACTTTGTCCTCTTTAACCTTCATTCCTAATTCAAACATTGTTGCATACAAATCTGGAGAGAGGATACCTTCTTTCAACTAGCATGTAGATGACAATCCCCATCCTTAATTCTAGTAATGCATAACTCCACAAGCTTCATACAGTCTTTTTTCCCCCCCCCCCCCCATCTGATAATCTCCCATTCTTGTTGATTATTCCAGAAATCACCTTGATCATTTTCTTCTATTGAGGATTCCATCATAATCTTTAAGTCTGCCCAAAGAATCAACTCAATATCTCTGGTGTGATTTTTGAGTACTGCTTCATCACCAAGTCATATAAATGAAACAAATCATGTTTGTCAAAAATGTGTAGTACCTCCTATTATATAGGTTGAAAATCCCTAAAGTGACATTAACACTGTAATGATAACAAGGTGAAAATTTCCCATCTGGTGATGAAACCTTGTGCAACCTAGCAATAAAAGATTTTGTCTCTATAATTTCACTATCTATGGTACCCTCAAATGTAACAATCCTTAGACATTTTCTATGTTCATCATCACTATCATCATTTGGTTGTGGTCTTGGCCTTTTCCTAGCAATCATCTTCACATGACCACTCTTTCTTTTCTTTGTACCCTGCTCTATTGCTTCTTGTTTAGCAGGTACCTTTGCTATGTCTTCTTCATTAACAACCCTCTTCTTTAATCTCTTCTTTTTAGGGTCTTTAGATTCTTCATTCATCTCCTTAATCTGTCTCTCATCCTCAGCAGATCCAATAGCAACAAAGTTCTGATCTTGCCTCTTTAATCTTTCATATAAAACCTGTATTTCTTTAAAGGTTTTGGTCTTTAATTTAGAATTCTTCTTTCCACCAACATGCTTCAAATAGGTCATCATTTGGTTTCTCAGCTGATTTCTTATAAGTGGTTTATTTCTGATATCTTCAGACCTTTGTTGAGCAAGAAATTTCCTTTGTGCAGCAATGGTGTCATGAAGAAATTTTGCTCTTTGTTCAATGGTAAACTTCTCTCTTTCTTCCTTTTGAAGCTCCTCAGCAAGAATCTTGTCTGCATTTATTCTTGCCTGTATGAAATCATACTCATTAGTAAGAGCAACCTTAGTAGCTTCTTCTTCAGCTAACCTTTTCTTTTCATCTTCAGCTTCCCATTCTTCTTGAACCTTTCTGGCCATCTCTTCATCATTAGCAAGCTTTTTAAATTTCTTTTCAGCTTCAGTAATACCTTCTGATTCAGTATCAGATTTATCCTCCTCTTCAATTCTCTTTTTGCCTTTATCTTTTGTATCAATCTTGGGAATAGGTCTCAAAGTCAATATTGATCTGGTTGAAGTAGGCCTTGGTCTCTCAGTATCTTCAACATTCCTAATCTCTACTCCTTTTTCCTTTTCCTTTTCCTTTTGTTTATTCTGACTCATTGTGATGAGAACTTGTGCAATGGTCTCATCATCACCAAACATTGTTGGAGTAGGTGTTGAAGTTGTTGTTGGAGCTGTTTGAGTAGCACTTTTCCCTTTATTTTGATCAGCAGTACCTTCACCTTGTCTATCGATACTAACTTTTGTACTGTCGGTACCTGATGTTGTGTTGTTTTTCAAACGCATCAAATAAACCCTCAAATATAATATATATATTTATAAAATACATATACGTATACACAAGCTAAGTATCATACAAATTATTCTTAGGAAAGAATAAAAAGTAATCAACACGGGTATCGTTTTCCTCGGCGAGAGGTGAATGGAAATCTACGTTCAAGTTGTAAATCGAGCTTGATTGTCATAAAAGTTTTTGGTTTTGGTTTTAAACTATTTTTTAAACTAATATTAATTTTAAGATTTAAAACTACAAGGTTATACTAAAATTGATCTAAAAGATATAAATGACAAATATGCTTGCTAAGTGACGTGAAATGTTCCTTACGTGCGGGCTTAGGTTTAACGAATACAAAATCCTTAGAAAAAAAGTTTCAAGAAATTAAATGACACGTAAAGTACAATCTTTTTTAAAATAAATGACAAGAATTTAAATTGCATTAAAAGTAAATTACGTTATGTTAAATTGACTATTAAATTATTAATATCCTTTTTAAAACCACACATAAATTCAAAATCACACATCACATATCACAACACAAGTTAAAACAACTCCCTACGCCATCAATATCAATAACAAAGCAAAACATTTAAAATAAAAATTAAACTACACAATTTAATTGAAAAAAAGGATATAAAAAAGGACCAAATTTAAGAGCCCCAAATGAACAATAACCACCGATCTACAACCTTCATAAACAAATTAAGTTTTCACTTAAGCTCTACATCACTAATTAGCCAAATAAAGGAGTCAACTTATCTACTAAAATACTTCATAAGAAAACAAAAAAATCAAAACTTTATATCAATTTATCAAACTAATAAGACCCTTAATCTCCGGCCCTAAGATGTAGAAAGATCGAATAAATATAATACAAGAAAAATTTTTAGACAAAATGAAGCTAATAAGAAAGAAAAACCTATTAGAAAAAAAAAAGCTAGTAATGAAAACTAAATTTTTAAAAATATAACTAGAATTTAAATTTAATATTAAAAAAAACTACTTTGAAAAAAAACTAGAATAAGGTCAAAAAGGCTATCAAGGCTTTTACGAAAAGAGGATGAAGAATACAAGCTTATAAAATAAGCCACTTCTCAAATAACTACAAGCACCCTTCAAATAACCCCTAGCATAATAGGGCTAAAGAAAAACTAGTAATGATTAGAATTTATGACTAAATAAGACTAAATAAAAGCTCTCGAAGATAAAGGACTCAAGACTTAAAAGAATTAATTCGAGTAGGAGACTCATGACACCCATATTAGCCATTCGAAACGAGCTGTAAACAATATTAAGCAATTATTGAAACAAGAAAAAAAAGAAGAAGGAGATTTTAAATGATTAAAAAAGCAAAAGCCTTATTTTAGAAACAATAAGCTAGATTCAATCAATAAGCTAAAAGCAACAAACTTTATGCTAAAAAAAATAAGCTAAAAAGACCAAGATCTATTATTTTTAGATCTAATCCCACCCGAAACCAAGGTGTCAATCAAGAGAACACGAGACGGGTATATTTAAGTATTGAGATTCTAAAAACAAAAGCGTAGATAAAATAAGCAAATCGAAAATCAGCTAAAATAAGCTCAACCTCGAAAGCCCTAAAATAAAAATAATATAAAACATGCTAGACTAAAATAATCTAGTAAAGAAGCATATTAAATATAAGCTTAAGAGATCGGATCCAAACATAAGCTATATCTTAGTTTGGAAAAAGCCAAAGAAAGAAAGAGTTGAAGAATAAGCATAAAAAGAAATAAGCATTAGAAATAAATAAGGCATTAAATAAAAACCAACCTAAACAATCTTCATATAATAAGCTCAAAATCTTGATACAAAAGCTAAATAAGCTATAAAAGGCATTTACAATAAGCAAACTAATAAGCAAAAAGACATAACAATAAGCTAAGTACTCCTGACAACTAAAATAAACTAAAAAAAAACACAACCACCCCCTCGTATATGCTTGTTGATTTATATAGCCCAAGTAATAGGAGGGGCAATTTTGTCCTTTCAGGTCTATAACCAATCAAAGCTCCAATTTTGGGGGGTATTTTGGTCTTTTTGAGTGCCTAGGAAGTTTCATAGGAAGGTGCCAATGATTGCTTATATTTACCGTCATGGACATCTGCCATTTTGTCTTTTGTCTAAGTGGTGCATCCATGCGATTGGCTAGCCTACCTAGTCCACCCTAACCACGTACTGCCCTTAAACATTAACCACGTACTGAACCTTCTGAACCTGAACCTCGTACTGACCTGTCATCCTTGCAATTAATCATTAGATAGCCACGTGTCACCACCTGAGTGGTGCTACGTGGCTTGCCAGCCATCACCGGACCACCAGTCAACGGTGGTGGTCAACAGCGGTTAATGGCGGTCAACGGGGTGGTCAACGACGGTCAACGCCGGCGCACCACCGTTGACCACTGCCGGACAACGGCGGTCAACGGCGGTCAACGGCGGTGAACAACCGTTGACCACTGCCGGACCACCGGTTAACGGTGGTTGACCGACAGTCAATTATCAGGTCGGGTCAAGAACCGGGTCGGGTCGCCACGTGGCATGCCACATGGCACCTACGGTCGAGCTGACGTGGCGTGGAGGGGATATTAACCCTCCTGCAGGAATCAAACTCACGACCTCTCGTTTGAATACTTAAGGAACCAAATAAGACCACTTGCGCTAGGCAGTGGTCTCATAATATACATGCACTATTAATTACTTAACCCACTTTTGGCCCTCTTCATTATATTAGTATAAAGTTCAAACAGGACGAAAAAGTACAAAAAAAAGTTCACAGATTATGAAAGGCCCAGTATCGAATGGACTCGTAATTTCGTGCTCTTTCCAATGTGTGATCGAGTAAAATAAAACGACGTTGTTAAGCCTCGATAAACGTAAAAACCAACGTCGAAAGTCCACCCGAAAATAACCATTTTAGCATTATTTTCATCCATGTAGACTCGTAAGGTCATAAAAAACACAATAAAATGCATATTGCAACATATTATCCAAATTTTAGTGTTTTTAGTCTGTGTTTGATTAGCTATTTCCGGGTACAAATGATATGTTTTTTAACGCACATTCAAATTCCCCCACACTAAGCCATTGCTGGTCCCACACGCAATGTAAATAAAACACGCCCGGAAATAAATAATTTAATCCCCTTTTAACTTATTACCCTTCACAATTAAACAAGAACAGAAAAGGTCCATTAAGAAGGTTCAAAAATCATTTATTTCGAAAGCGCCCCGTTTTAACCACTTATTTAATAATAATAAAAACTAAGATAAGAATTAAATAACCGGTTGCAGGTATAATCAAATCGATAGATTCCCCCCATACTAAAACTACACATTGTCCTTAATGTGAGATTGATACCCCCATACTAATGTCAATGCATAATCTTGATATAAAAGGGTCTCTACGCAAATCTAAAGCCATTTATTAAGTATGCTAATAGATAAATGTTAGTCGATAAGATTTAGGATATCAGATTCCCAATATAAGCATGCTAAGGATTTAAGAGCGAGTGAACGATGGACAAAACACCGAGCATGAGAGCCTTCAAAATCCGGGCAATCCAGGACAAACATCACAAAACACGAAACACGAGAAAGGAAGATGCGAGCCTCCTCACATCACACTTATTAATAAATAGAAAAGGAAAAGATAGAAACACGGGTTGCCTCCCGAGAAGCGCTTGTTTTTGTGTGAGTCTCTAGCTTGACTCACCCCATATCATCATGATATTAGGGACTACACATGTGGAAGAGCAACTTCCATTGGACATTCAAATGCCACCGGCTCTAGAGAAAAATGAAAAGCGGAGATGCCGGGGTCAAAAATGATATCCTCACTTCCGGATGAGAGAGGAATAGGAGAAACCACCGGATAAGTGAAATAATGAAGAAAAGTTCGGATAACATATGTGAATGAAAGATAATGGTGATCCTCAAAGGATAAGCTTCCATATGTTGGAGAAAAAAATTATCTCATGAATCTCGGGGTCGAAAACTTTGTCCTCGCTAATCAAATCATCAATTCGAGGATCGTACAAAATCTTCTTCCAATCATACTCTTTAGATTCCAAATCAAATAAATCCTCATTCTCTTCGAGAAGAGGTTCATCGGTGAACCCCTCGAGAATGGAAACAACGCTTATTGACGGATCATAGTGAAGTAAAAGCTCAACGTCGTCACTAGGAGTGAAACACTCATCCTTATTAGAATCGAAAAAAGGTGTGACTAGGAAAGTCGACTCATCAAGGTTGGAATCATAAGAATCCTTGCATTCGATGTCCTCTAACACCTTATCAAAAAGAGTATTTACGTCACTAGAGATATATTCATCGTCAAATTCGAAAAGAGGATTCGAGTAAATCTTAACATCTTTTGGAACGTCCTCATCGGATAATGACTCGTTATCACTAGAGGTAAAATCATCATTTGAATCAAAGAGAGGGTTAGAGAAAGTCACGGAATTTCCCTTAGGAATGTTAAGAGGAGAAGAATCGTCACAAACCGCTACATCTTACACTCCACCCATCAATCTCAATCCGAGTCAACCACACACCAGCATTCCTCATCACATCCCACTCATTCTCGAACCTCCATCTATCCATAATATCAATCCCGCCAATCACTCACAAATCCATAATCACACCATCATTCTATCAACATGCATCATCTACATATCCATCACACATCTATCTTCCATCTGACATTCCTCCATCACCATCCCCACATCGTTCATCCAGCGCCACAACATCTCATTCATCCCACCCTCCATCATCATCACAAACAACATCCATGATCGAACAATCCCACATTCCATAACACATTCCACATCGAGTTCCCACCCATTCACATCTCATCTTCCACCATCACATATACAAAATACTGTAATATCAATCCATCACAATACATCATCAATTCCAACATCACACCCAACATCACCCATACCCCACCAATCTAATCACCACAATCATCCCACCGCACATCCAATAATCGCATCACCACTACAACCACCTCACCATCATCATCGAGCTAAAACCCATACATCATCTCATTCATAAAACACACGATCCTCCATCTATCCACAATCTTCATTCACCATACACTCATCACAAATAACATCCATTCGACAATCCATCCATCGACAACATCATTAAAATCATCCATCCTATCTCCATCAATCCACATCGATTACCCACATCTATTCCATCAACATTCACCAACCATCCCATCCCGAACATCCACAATCTCTCACCATCCATGCTCACCTATCCGCCTAAGTTCGAGTTCATCACATCACAATATCACATCCACCCAATCGCACATCAACATCACACCACGCACCAATGCCCCATTCCTCAATGATCCTTTTAACAATAATCGCATATACATCCTATGGCCCATCATACCACAACATCATGTCCACCATCATACCACACCCATCCAGGCTCTTTCATCAACCAATCTAGCGAGCTCCAATGTCGAAGTTAAACGTTATTACTCGGAATAGGATCACGTTATGTAAGTCGTTAAAGAAATGATTATTCCTTCGATTGTCAAAATCACTCTCAATCCGGTGGTTATCGAGTCTTCCGATAAAAGAAATGTTTTCAACCTCCTCTATAAGAAAGTCACTATCCACAACGGGAATAGGAGAAGAGGAGGGATATTTAAGCACAAAAGGAATAGAAGGAGTAAGATTCAATGCTTCGATTTTATCAATAAGTAGATTGACATTTAATAATTTCTCACGAAGAAGTTCGTCCTTGATTTGAATAATATCAATATTAATTTCTCCGGGCACATCACACTCACTTTCATTATCGGAAGTAACCTCGGACTCACTTGGGATTGGGACAAGGTTCTCAACACTAGACTTTATTACTTCGTCCGATTCCTTTTCCAGAATAGTGCTAAGATGCTCGTCCCCTATACTTAGAGAGTACTCAAGTTCTTCGGTTGGTAAGTCGTGTGTGATTGCAATAACCGGAGAAATTTGAGGCGTATTATTCAAAGAAATAGCGCTCTCCTTGTGAATAACTTTAAAATTCTGCAAATACGATGTAATACGAGTTCGATGTTTAGCAGCTGGCTCGGAGATATTCTTAACTTCCTGCTTTTCCTTATCGAGACGTTGAGATTTCAAATTAATCAAGAGAAGTTTATAATTAAGAGCACTTTCAATTAGATCTTCAACATGATTATGCATACAATAAAGCTCTTTTTGTCGACAATCTTCAAGCAATTCTAGCATCGTATCTTCTAGTTTTTGCTTTTGCTCTTCACAAACTTTTGTGTCACACACTTCTCTAATAATTTGACGAAAGTCGGAGTTTTGTGGTGGTTCTTCCTTTTCTTGAGCTGCTTGCTTTTGGGCAAGTAATTCTTGCTCTCTTTGAGCTGCAAGCTCTTGTTCACGTAACTCTTGCTCTCTTACAGCCTCCTGCTCACGTTGTTGATTTATTCTTTTTGTATAAGCTTCCATCATTTTATAAAGTTCATTCTTTGTTTTAATCCATTCTTTACTTTCAATAAAAGGAATGATTTTTGGAATTTCATGAGGATGATGATTGTCGAACTGCTGCGGGGGTTGAATTTGGTCAAAACCAAAAGAATTAAAATAATTGAAATTTTGGTTCATCGGTTGACACTGAAAAGTCGAATGAGGACCCCCGCAGTTTTCACAAACAAGATTTTGTTGTGAAAAATTCGGTGAAGTTAGTGAAAAATTATTATCGTAGTTTTGATCAAAACACGAGTTCTAATTGTAAACAAACAGAACTTGAGGTGAACAATCGTAACCAAAATGAGCATCGTTTCCACATAACTCACAAGAATACGTCTGGTACTGGGGTTGTGGAAGGTAGCCGGAAAATTTGAGAGAATTTGGATTTATATCATACTTACAATGAAAACAAATTCCTCCATAACGCATATTTCCACACCCTTCGCAATTACATTGTCGACAAATCGAACCGTCTAAAGAACCTCCACACCCGTAGCAACTAGGTTGGTAATATGACATCATTAGAATTAAACAATATAGAGGATAAGAAAAAGAATTAAACGGATAAACACCATTTGGTTAAAGGGGTGTTTGGTTCAAGTAGTACTAACTTGAGTTAGTACTGCTAAAGACCATTTGGTTCTTTGGATTGATTTTAAATATCATATTAAGGTTTATGAGATTAGGATTTAAGGTATTTATAGGTTTAATTCAAGTTTGAATGAAGTCTATGTGTTGTAATTAGAATCCGAGTTCATAAGTGCAGATCCATAAGCTCCTTAAGCTTTGATTGATTCTAGTTGCTATTGTTAGTGGTTTTGATTTTGTTTTGGTGTTTTAAAAGTGTAGAAGCAAGTTTTAATGGACTGCATCAATTGGTTTTAAAATTCTAGCTTTAAAATTGTCAAGTGCATAAGTAGACATAAAAGTCCTTAAGGCCATGTTCAAGCTTAAAATTCAGTTAGTATAAGTAAGAATTAGGACTTGAAATTTAGAGCATAAGTAGATTTTAGGTCAGTCTAGATAGGTTAAGGCTTATTTTAGTTTAAATAGCTCATTTAAGTATCTGTTTTTGATCTGCTAGCTTAGTACTTTGTCTATTCTTAAAAACCAAAAATAGTGTAATATGTCTGCAAACGTTTTTTCAATCAGCTTTTTCATAGCTTATTTGGATTTCAAATTGCTTTTTGATTACTGTTTCAAGTACTGTTTCAAATTGCTTTTTTTCAATCAGCTTTTTCATAGATCCGTTTACTTATTGAGAAATAAGCTCAAAGTTGCTTGTTTGTTTTTTTGAACTCAGTTTTATGCAAAATGCTTTTTGACTTTTTCAGCTTATGGCTTGTTGTTTTTGCTTAAATTTGGTTCAAACTCACTTAATAGGTTAGTGGTAGGGTGTAGGTAGCTTATGTAGTTTAGGTTTCACCTTATTCGAGTTTTTTAGTTAATCTAGTTTAGTGAAAAAACCAATAGTACCTTAAGTCTAATCTGTCACTCTATTAAGCTCTTTTTTAGCTTATTAGTTTTTTTCACAAAAAGCTTCTTTTGTAAAAGTTGCTTATTTTAAGCTGTTTTACAAGTTTGTTCAAAAAGTTTTCAAAATAAAAAAAATTTGCAAAAAGGAGGGCCACAAATTAGAACCTGTGACCTCTCCCTTTGCACACACACACCTCAACTCAACACATACTAACCATCTGCCCTGGGGTCTTTTTCAAATACATGTTGCATCATTTAATTGATATAGGTTTTTAGGATAAAAGCTTTTCGTTCTTATTTTCTTATTTACTGCTTATTCATTAAGCAAATTTTTAAGTTAGAATTTTTAATAGATTCCTCATTGTCTTAAGTACTTTTCAAAATTTTTCTAGAATTCTTAGAGTTAGTTTACTATTTTTAATTAATTTTCTAGATTAAAGTCATTTTTAATTCATATTAAATAAAATAAAAAGCAAAAAAATAAAATTCTTTTTCTGAAAATTCTTTTTAGTCAATTAGGATTTATAAAAATTAGCTTTGCGTTCGTAGGGGTTAAATTTGATGTAGATGCTTAAATGTCGCGTTTTATTAATTCCCGTTTACGTTTTCGCGCTTACATTTTTAATTGTCGTTACTTGCTTACCTGTTTTCATGCATTTATTTACTTGTCATTTACATTTTTAAACCATTCAAATCACGCGATCACGAACCTAACCGATTCTCAATTCACGCTTCGTCGAGGGAAAACGACCAGGAGGTTTTTGAGACAACTTTGGTTAAAAGTTTGTTTCTTAAATCCGACGGAAAATACTTACTATACTATAATTTTTTACATCCTTATATACTTATTATATTATATATAGTATGTTTGGGCGTATCAAATTTTTGGCGCCGCTACCGAGGAAGCCGTGTTACGATTTTCGCGTTTCGTTCGAAGATTAGTGTTTTGAAGAACCTTCGTCGTGAAGTTATTTTCCGTTTGTAAATATATTTTTTCTATTATTGATTAATATAAAAATCCAAAAATATTTTCTCTTTGTTTTAAAATACATAAAACCCAAAAATAATCTCCGTAACCTCAAATCCGTTTAATTCTTTCTTCTTATCCTCTATATTGTTTAATTCTAATGACGTCATACTATCAACATAGTTGCTACGGGTGTGGAGGTCCTTTAGACTGTTTGATTTGTCGACAATGTAATTGCGAAAGGTGTGGAAATATGCGTTATGGAGGAATTTGTTTTCATTGTAAATATGATACAAATCCTAATTCTCTTAATTTTTCCGACTACCCTCCACAACCCCAGTACGAGACGAATATTTGTGAGTTATGTGGAAACGATGCTCATTATGGTTACGATTGTCCAACTCAAGTTTCGTTTGTCTACAATCAGAATCCGTGTTTCGATCAAAACTTCGATATTAATTTTCCACTAACTTCACCGATTTTTTCACAACAAAATCTTGTTTGTGAAAATTATGGGGGTCCTCATGAAAGTTTTCAATATCAACCGATGAATCAAAACCACTTTGAGCATAATTCTAACTATTCCGGTTTTGATCAAACCCCGCAATTTTCCGACACTAATCAACTTCCTCGAAGATCGAATAAGGATATGTTGCTAGATATGGCAAGGCTAATTAAAAATAATTGCACCCTTTTTATTAGCAATATTTTTCCTCATGAAGAAATGAGTATGAGAGTATTGTTGGCTAAGGAAAGAATTCTCAAATTAATTTAAGATTGGGACGAAAAGCAAATTAAACCATGGAGTTTGCCGGAATTGCTACTTCAACTTTTTAATGATTCTCGTACTATTAATGAAATTTTGAAACAACATGAAGAAAAGCGTATTGAACGTGAGCAAGCGACTAAACTGGCAGTTCAGAAAGAGCAGGAGGAGCAGGCAGCTCAAAGTTTTACTTCATATTGGAATTTTCCTATTATTGACGACGATGATCACTATTCAATATAAGGAATATTTAGAGAATTCATCTAAAGCAATCACACTCGACTTACCAACCAAAGAACCTGAGTACTCTCTAAGTATGGGGGACGAGCATCTTAGCACTATTCCGGAAAAGGAATCAGACGAAGTAATAAAGTCTAGTGTTGAGAACCTTGTCCTAATCCCAAGTGAGTCCGAGGTTACTTCCGATAATGACAGTGAGTGTGATGTGCCCGTTTGTGACAATTCTTCTCCTCTTAACATTCCTGAGGGAAAATCCGTGACTTTCTCTAACCCTCTCTTCGATTCAAATGATGATTTTACCTCTAGTGATAACGAGTCATTATCCGATGAGGATGTTCCGGAAGATGTTAAGATTTACTCGAATCCTCTTTTCGAATTTGATGACGAATATATCTCTAGTGACATAAATCCTCTTTTTGATGAGGTGTTAGAGGACATTGAGTGCAAGGATTCTTATGATTCCAACCTTGATGAGTCGACTTTCCTAGTCACACCTTTTTCCGATTCTAATAAGGATGAGTGTTTCACTCCTAGTGATGACGTTGAGCTTTTACTTCACCATGATTCGTCAATAAGCGTTGTTTCCATTCTCGAGGGGTTCACCAATGAATTCTTGAAGAGAATGAGGATTTATTTGATTTGGAATCTAAAGAGAATGTTTGGAAGAAGATTTTGTACGATGCTTTAATTGATGATTTGATTAGCGAGGACAAAGTTTTCGACCCTAGGATTCATGAGATAATTTTTTCTCTAACATATGGAAGCTTATCCTTTGAGGATCGCCATTATCTTTCCTTCACATATGTTATCCGAACTTTTCTTCCTTATTTCACTTATCCGGTGGTTTCTCCATTTCCTCTCTCATCCGGAAGTGAGGATATCATTTTTGACCCTGGCATCTCCGCTTTTCATTTTTCTCTAGAGCCGGTTTCATTTGAATGTCCAATGGAAGTTTGCTCTTCCACATGTGTAGTCCCTAATATCGCGATGATATGGGGTGAGTCAAGCTAGAGACTCGCACAAAAACAAGCGCTTCTCGGGAGGCAACTCGAGTTTCTATCTTTTCCTTTTCTATTTATTAATAAGTGTGATGTAAGGAGGTTCGCCTCTTCCTTTCTCGTGTTTCGTGTTTTGTGATGTTTGTTTAGGATTGCTCGGATTTTGAAGGCTCTCGTGCTTGGTGTTTTGTCCATCGTTCACTCGCTCTTAAATCCTTAGCATGCTTATATTGGGAATTCGATATCCTAAATCTTATCGACTAATATTTATCTATTAGCATACTTAATAAACGGCTTTAGATTTGCGTAGAGACCCCTTTATATCAAGATTATGCATTAACATTAGTATGGGGGTATCAATCTCACATTGAGGACAATGTGTAGTTGATAAGATCGTTTATAGCTCAAGATTGATTAGATCTTATATATCTAGGATGAACAATAACAATGATTGATAACACGTAGCGGAATAATAAAGAACACAATCAAAGTTATCACAAGGTTTTCTTTATTGAACGTTTCCCTATTACCCCAACTATAATTTGGGGCTACACCAACTAACTATGGTGTACTATTTGACTCTTATTAGTCGACTTGCTATTTAACTATCCAGACTCTCATTGGGAGAGCTCTAGTTTTCTATGGATGGATGATTAATCCATATTCCTAATAATCTCTTTATATAGAGAGATATCAAGGCTTATAATAGAAGATAAGAACAAACAATATATTTATAACATTTAAGAATATCTTCTAATATCTTTTGTATCTTTATCTTTATAAGAAGATCTTCTGAAATCTTCATATTTATCTTCATATGCTCCACCAGCTTGAAGATATCTTTAATTACAATTTTAGTCCTTTTGTTTCATTCTTATATTTATTTTGTCTCATCAAATCTAAAATCCCAACAATCTTCCCCTATTTGACGATGACAAAACAAACAAAGTCGCGTACGAACTTCCCAGTAAATAGAGAAGTTGAGATGTAATCATCTCTCTAAATGAAACAAAATCTTCAATGCTTCCCCTTGACTTAAGATCTCCTTGAACATGTCACCACGCATAAATAAGCTGCAAATCAATAAACCTGTAATCTTCTTCCCCTTTTTGTAATCATCTAATAGGGGTCTTCTATTGAAATGCAACTTGGATCATAGCAGCTACAAACCATATACCACAATTACTAATCCAGCCTTCTAATACTCAAAATACCCGCCATGAAGCATAATACAAAAAATGACTTTGAGCAGTAGAAACACAAACTAGCAGTAGTAATAAATGACTAGCAGTAGTAACGAAACACTTCCCCTCAAGTGGTGCGTGTAGATGGTTAAACATTTAATCAATAAGCTTCCCGTGAAACCCATATGTTTACCATCTCTTGAATCTCGAACTCTGTAGGCTCCATGTAGTGATAACTGATGAGGACAACTAAGTATAACGAATTTGATAAAGAAGTAGAATCTCCCAAACTTGTGTTTTATGTCTTGCACTATCCACGTGACGTCGAACTCATACCAAGACCAAAATATAAGTAGATCGCAATCTCTTGACAAAATCCTCATCTTCTATGAGACACATACTAAGTGATAGCAAATGTGAGCATTGAGCACCATAAGAAAAATCACACACGACTTTCCTTACAACACGTTTATATCAATCATAAAACTTTTAACGATATTTTTCTATAAATGCTCCTATCAGATGGTTATATATCCTGGTCAAACCTAACCAAAATTTATGTATACTAAGGGTGCGAAACATCGAATTTTGCTGAATGAAGTTATCAACGTCATGTTTAAAACTGATTCTCAAATCTTAAATCTCTTCTTGGTCACTAAATCGGTTAACTCAAATCGAATCCCGGGACGAGATTCCTTTAAGGGGGAGGTAATGTCACACCCCGCAAATTTCAGAACTTTAAATTACTATTTTACCCTTTGACTTTTGGTTCCGACTTGACTTTTTGACCTTTTACGGTCACATAAAAACGATTACCGCGTAGCCGATAAATTTTTGAAACGTATTTAAATAATAAATCATAATTATTATTATTTTCTCTCATTTACAAATTTATTTTTCAAACTTATTTGACTTGAAAACGAGAAGATATATGTTATTCCTAAGTTTACTTATCAAAAACGACCCACTAAAATACGTTTTCACGACTCGGACTCTAAAGCAATTTGATGTAAAATGACATTCCGGACAACTTTTCAGTTTTACCCGAGACACGAAACCAAGCAGAAAATGACTTAAATAGCCTCGCAAAGTTTTGAACATCGCACGCAACGCGTGCCGACACAAGAATAATTTATATTTAATTTTTTTTTAAAAACACTTTATTTTATTAAATAAAAATATTTAATTAATTATTTTAAACATTTTATTCAAAAATGTTGTTTAAAAACTGGTACATAGTCGCGAAAATGCCTCAATATAAAGTTTTATTTTTACGGACAACGCTTACCCATGATACCCAATAAATAAATAAACATTTTAAAAATAATTTATAAAAACATTTATAAAATACTAACTGTAAATAACTCGATTTTAATGGGAAAAATCATTTGTACGCAAACGGTGCATACTTTCGTGTTTTTGAATCGTTCCGTTAAACTAGGCTTAAACGAGCCCCGAATCAATATTTTACAAAAGATTACACTTTTGGTCCCTGTGGTAATATTACAACATTAACCTTGATCTATTGGTCACTTGTCACTTCATTTTATAACTTATGTGTATATAAACAAACCCTATTAGGGTTTCATTCATTCATAACTAGTCATAACACACACACTCTCCTCCTTATCCATTTTCCGACGCCGTCACCTTTTTCCGGCCAGATTCCGACAGGATTCCGGCCATCCACCGCCGTTGCCACACCACATCTCCATCACCACCTCTCATGCTGCCACCTCGTCTCCTCCATCATCATCTTTACGCCCACCAGCCGACACACCTCCACCAACATCATCTCCACGTAGCCTCCACCACCTTCATCACCACCATCACATTGTCATCATCTACACCATCATCACCGAAGCCAACACCACCTCGTCCTTTTCCCAAACCACTTCAATTTCTCCCAATACTATTTTGTTTAGCAATGGCTGCTCGTGGTGGTAGAAACAACATTGTTTCCAGAAGGGTCATTGATGACCTTATTGATATCAATGGAGAGAGATCACCACCGAAGTATCTGAAGATCTTCATTGAGGAACAAATTACCGATCATCGTCGGTTCATTGCTCGTATGCGTGATGAAATTAAGACCTCAATGAATCTTATCAGTCAGTTGAACGCATTAATTGCGGAGTTGGAAGCTTCTGGTGATTATGAGGAAGTGTTTGACCTTGTGATGGAACTCCGGGATGACAGGCGTGATGAGCAGGATAAGGTGGCTGATTTCAATAGGTTGATTGCTGTTGCTGAGGAGAAGATTCATGGTAAAGAGATTGATTTAGATATGTTAGAGGTTGAAGGCAATGATGGTTAATTAGGGCAGGTTGGGTTTTTTTTTGTCTGGTTTGTGTATGTTTTGTGGTTGTTTAGTCTTTTGGTAGGGTATGCTGTCAGTTGGGTTTATGATTAGGTTAATTATGGGTTTATGATGATGATGTTAATTATGGATAATATATGTATGTTTTGGAAGATCTTTGAATGGAATGGAATGTTATGTTTATGGTTTTATTGTACATTATTTTTGTTGTTAATGGGATTATGTCTGGTTATGAAGCTGTTAGTAATACGTTAGTCATGAGTATATGCGTTTTTTTGTGCGTTTGAATATTGTTGTGTGCTCTGACATTGATGAGCCTTAGTTGTTGTTTGAGGTTGCGTTGTTGAATGTCGTTTCTGGTTTTTGTTTATTCCGAATTGCAGTTGTCCTTTGAATGTGAAGCCCCTTTGTGTCTTTCTGTAGTGGCTGTTGGATGTGCTATTGGGTATGGTTTTTGTTTAGCTGTAGTGAATTGATTGATGGAATGGGTATGGGTGTGCCGTAGAAACTTGTTACCCCAGGTATAGGTGATAGATTGTTGTGGATTATGGCCGTGTCTCATATTTGGCCATGTAGCCTTTGCACTGGTATGTGAAGCCCCTATGTGTTTAATCCGAATTGCAGTTGGGAATGCCGTTTCTGGTTTTTGGTAGGTAAGTAACTTGTTCTTATTAACTTTTGAGCCAAATTTAAATGATTAATGTCTAGTTGTCAATATTTCAAAAATGTTTGAATTTTCAAAAAATTTAAAATTTTTAATTATCATTTTAGGAGCCAAAAAATTGCAGCCAAAATTTTAAAAATCACCTAGGAAGTTAATTCTGGACGGTTTTGGTTTCCTTATTTCATAATAAACCCTATTTTATCTCCAAAAAATCAGGCTTCAACCTAAACAGAACAATAAAAACTCTTTTCACACCATTAATTACCAAGTTTACTTATTTACTTTTACACATTCCTGCTGAAGAATCATGGAAACTCAAGCCATTGATGATCAGGATCCTTTGGTTAATTATGATAATGATAATGAAAATGACGATTTAGGATATCAATCAGAGGAGTATTTTGATGAGGTGCAGGAGGATGATGAAAACAACCATTCAAATGGGAATGTAGTTAAGAGGGGCATAACCAGGTTATATAAGTTTCGCAGGGAATATGGAAAACCCGATGGAATAAAGCTCAGTGTAACCTTCGATGCGTTGAATAGGATATCAGGAAAACACAGAGCATTGTTTTCGAGTTTTTTAGGAGACATGGTTCGTGAGCATATAGGTTTGAAGATTCTATCCTGGAAGAAGGTGGATTCAGAAGCAAGAGATAAACTATGGGATGAAATCACGGTACACATATACTATTTTTGAACCCAGTACTACATAAGTTTATCTCTGCATTTACATTATGTGCAACTAATTAACAACATTGTGTTAATATTTGCAGCGATATTTTGATGTTGACTTGACAGTCAGAAAGCTGGTAATGAATCGTCTTGGTCAACTTCTAAGGAATTTCAGAAGGAAATTGAGACAAACATACATATTGCCCAACCAAAATACACTTTCAAAACTAAATGAAGTCCCGGCGAAGTATAGTGCAATTTTACAAGCCGAAGAATGGGTCAATTTTGTAAAGTACACGGCCACCGAGGAATACAAGGTTTTAATTAGTCATTTTTATTTAAGTCCATATATCTTTCATAATTTTGTGTTTCCATATATATTAGTTCTATACTAGCAGCATTACTACATCTAAACGCCTTATGATTTTGTGTTGCAAGGTGAAATCAGCTGCAGCTAAAATGGCGCGTTCCAAGTCTGTTTATCAGCATACAATGGGACGAGGTGGATACGCACTTGTGAAAGAGAAAATGGTAAGATTACACATTTGCACATTTGCATTTAATAGCATCATACTTTCGTTTATATTGGTTTAACTTACATGTGTATGTATTTGATGTTTATAAGATTGAAAAAAAAAACGACGCAATTTCTTCGTTTTAAGGCCGTTTCTTACGTACACGCTTTCATATAAAGACGAGTTATCAAAATTTTACATTTTCAATATTTGAGTCCCCTGATGAACAGTGTTTTTTACTGTTCATGACAGTTTATAAATTTATTTTTATAAATTTAGTTATCGTAAAGCCCGTAAATGTCGTATTTTTATAAATTTAGTTATCGTAAAGCCCGTAAAAATTCTATCATATTAATGATGTTTTCAAAATGTTCATGTCTGAGATGAATAGTAACTTTTATAAAAATAGTTTTATAAAAGTATTTTTATACATTTAAGTATATAAACTCGCGTAATTCATAACTCCTTCGTTATTGATCCAAAAATTATGATTCGAAATGTTTTGGGATCCTAAAAATAAGTGATATCTGTGAAAAATAACCCATCATATATATCAAAAGTATTTTGTAAAGAGTTTTTATAAAAGTTCTTTTATAAACCTGTTTATTAACGTATAACTCGTAAACTACGTATCTTATTCGTTATTAATCCGTTTTTCAAATTCCTTACATGTACAAAATCCTTATGAGAAGTAGTATTTTATAAAATATAAAATAAATAAGTTATATGTCGAATTTGATCAGACACTTTTGGTCATTTTGATGAAACATGTTTAAAACTTGATTTTAACCACTTTGTTACAAATCCTTTACAACACTATATACCACATGTATTACATTTATTTTTTTATCTTTTTTTTTTTTTTTTTTTTTTTTTTTTTTCTTTTTTTTTTTTTTTTTTGGGTCCTTAAGTTCATCATTGTCTAAAAATGTCCATGGTGTCAAGTCCTTTACAACACTTTTTCTTATAACTTATAATAGGTAACTTTTTAACCATTAACTTACATACAGTTTATATAATTTAACCAACACTTGAAACTTACTTATTAATTATCCACAACATGTATTAACATAAATATATCACATGTACAAGTATATAAAACCCTAATCGTAAGTAAAAATCCATTTTACATGTTCATAAGCATCCTAAATGGTGATTTGCTACATAGACTTATATATACATAAAATCATAAATGTAAAGAGATAAAGAGTTTTAGATATTAAACCAAAGCTTGCAAAGCTTAGAAAACCCTAGATTAGTTTGAAACCCTAATCTTCCATTTTTTTGCTTAAACACTTGTAAATGCTTAACCAATCCTTGTAAACACTTTAGGTTACCTTAGATATCGTGTAGGAATGTATGTGAATGTTGTAAATAAAAGTTTGTATTGATTAGGTATGAATTTGGTGTTGGATATGGGTTTTGAAGCAAAACAAGAGAGAAAAAGTGTTGTTTTCACCAAGGAAATGAGTATATGTGTGTTTACTTGCAAGTGTAAGCCTTATATATAAATCTTGATAGTCAATCAGTAGCTTTAAGAAGTCAATACAAGATGGGTAATTTGGGAGTCTTATGGGCTTAAGAGTATGGTGAAGTCCTTGATAAAGTCATAGGTTTTATTAGTTGGTGTAGTACATAGCAGTTGGAAATTTAGTGATATTTTCTATTAAATTAGGCATAGGTTGATATTTATGATGAGAAATTTGTAATTTTTGGTATTGGGCTACAATGTGGGTATTTGTTGAAGAGCAAAAAAGTTTTGGTGGTTCCGGGAATGCCTAAACGTATTTTATCGAGAAACGTATACACTTTACGCAACCAATAAAAATAAAATGAACAAAGTTAATAATTATCCTCAAAATAATTACTTAACACTTGCTTGATGTAAACATTTAATTGTTTGATGCCCGTTTACATTGAACGATAATTTTTAGCTTACGCGATTTAACTTAACGATTATTGTTGGGAATTATGCATTCCTGACTTAGTACCGTTAGTTATATTAGTTAGTACCGCTAGTTATAATTTGTACTGACAGTACAAAATGTTAGTACTGATCAGATAGTTAGTACCGTTAGTATAAAATAGTTAGTACCGTTTATGAGATATGCATGAGATATCTTAGGAAAGGATATGCATGATCTTTATACGCGTTTTGTAAAGCCCATTAGTGTTTCCTTAGTCTTAAACGGGAAACCCCCCCCCCCCCCCCCCCCCCCCCCTAACCATTGTAGTAGGATATAGTTAGTACACAGATCAATTAGAGATCGATTAGCATTCCTAGTTTTGAATTTGTACTAGAAGATTCAAGTTTTAATATAAAGTTCTTTTATGATTCTTAATAATGTTCTTCTTAGCATTATTAATTAGTTTCCGCATAATCAATAGTGTTCAAATCAGTGTTTCATTATTGTTGCTTTAGAATTATCTAAAAGAGCAAACCCTTTACAAGCTAAAGGTTAAGATCTATTCAGTAAACGATCCAACAAGTGGTATCAGAGCAAATATAAGAATGAAACAAAAGGACTAAAATTGTAATTACAGAAATCTTCATCTTTATCTTCATATTCTCCACCAGCTTGAAGATTTCTGTAATTATAGTTTTAGTCCTTTTGTTTCATTCTTATATTTACTTTGTCTCATCAAATCAAGAATCCCAGCAATCTTCCTCTATTTGATGATGACAAAACAAACAAAGTCGCGTACGAACTTCCCCTTAAATAAAGAAGTTGAGATGTAATCATCTCTCTAAATAAAACAAAATCTGTAATGCTTCCCCTTGATTTAAGATCTCCTTGAACATGTCACCACACATAAATAAGCTGCAAATCATATCTCTGTAGTCTTCTTCCCCTTTTTGTAATCATCCAATAGGGGTCTTCTGTATATAAGCAACTTGTAAACACTTCCCCTCAAGTGGTGCATGTAGATGGTTATACATTTAATCCATAAGCTTTCCCTGAAACCCATATGTTTACCATCTCTTGAATCTCAAACTCTGTAGGCTCTATGTAGTGATCACTGATGAAGAAAACTGAGTATAACGAATTTGATGAAGAAGTTGAATCTCCCAAACTGTGTCTTATGTCTTGCACTATCCACGTGACGTCGAACTTATAAATAAATCTGTGAAATATAAGTAGACCGCAACCTCTTGACAAAAACCCTCATCTTCTATGAGACGCATACTAAGTGATAGCAAATGTGAGTATTAAGCACCATAAGAAAAATCACACACCTTTGCTAGATTTTGACAAGTCTTCGTCACACCATTGTAAGCACGACAAGTTATCTTTAAAGTCATAGTCTGCAAAACTATACTTTAAGATATGATAAGACACGCACCTGTGAAACTCAACTACAACATCAAATAGGTGATAATCAATCATCTTCGTAATCACATCTGCAATAAATCTCCAAAACGAGCCATAAAATTAATATGAATAAACTGTTGTTTGAAACAGTTCTATCCGAGATCCAAAACCGTGAGTCACCTGATATCTGATAAAGCTAGCGGTATAAACTAGTTATGTCGGATAGTAATAATGGTACAAACTTTATATCTCGGATGCCACTAGCAGTACAAATAATTTTCTTGAACAGTATTAATCATAAGCGAACAGTACTAAAAACATCCAACTAGTACTTAAGCCATTATTTGTCTTGCCAACTGTGTCACGACAGCAGTACAATATAAACATTACCATGTTTGAAGTCCAACTGCTTTTAACACAAAACATATATATTTCTCCATCTCTCTACAAACCCATGTACACAAATTAGGGTTTACTTCTGACTGTTTCATCTGTTTCGACTGTTGTTCACTATTCAGTCATGAACATCTGTTCACTAAACAGTAGTAAATACACTTCCATATGCGAACAGTATGTACAATACCATTGCTTGTTCAAACCCAACTGTATTAATATATTCGTTGTTCCCATGTGAAAGAACAATATAAACTTCACTTGTCCAACTGTTGGTAAAAAAAAAAAAAAAAAAAAAAAAAAAAAAATCTCTCATGGTAGTATTAATATCACATGGAATCACAATATGCACCAACAGTTGGATACTATATAACCATGCACGCAATCTTGTATGAATAAAGCAGCAGCACTCGAACAGTATCTTTGCTCCCAAACAAATGCCGCGAAGTTATAAAAAATCCCTTTTTGCTCGAATAGTATTAAACAAATACATGTGCTGTCATATCTTTTATTTTTATAGAAGATCTCTTTGTCTACATTCACAATAGCAGCTATATAATCACATCCATCAACTTCTTTTAATAACACGCATACATTCCTAATATCATCCATGACATATTGATTAACATAATAATCTTTGAAAAATCGAATCAATATCTTATATGTTAAACCTAATATGCGACTTTACACTTTATCAAGAGAAATAGCAACATAAATATTACATAAACAACATCCAGAAGCAATATCAACATATGAATATTCACCAAACACCATTAGGAAATAGGGTTTTCGTTCCACTCTTCTTCTGAATGAATACCATACGAACATACCTGTTGCTTCTCCTCATAATTAAACAATCATATAAGGGTTTCAAACATATTTGTCTTCTCTACGCATCTGATGAACAATAAACTTTAGAACATACTCGCACCAATCCTCACACGCCATACAAACAAGATGAACACAGATCCAACACGAGCCACTAATAATAAAACCATGTATGCCCTAGATCTCTGATAACCAAGACGACTACAATAACAAAATAGATCAACAAGTATATAGTCGTCAACATCAGTACGTCTCCAAGATTCAAAACCATACGACAACAAACAGATCCAAGGCAAAAATCTATAATACCCTGGATACAAATGAATCTTGATGCACAACAAAATTAGGTGTTTACCAAATTAGGGTTT
The DNA here is from genome assembly GCA_026074375.1 of Tanacetum coccineum. Classification (NCBI taxonomy): domain Eukaryota; kingdom Viridiplantae; phylum Streptophyta; class Magnoliopsida; order Asterales; family Asteraceae; genus Tanacetum; species Tanacetum coccineum. Next base: position 52,369 of record BQNB010013739.1, read on the forward strand.
ATAACAAACCCTAGTTTCACCGAATTTGACAAATTATTGAAAAATAAAACCCAATTCGATGTGAAGAAAACCCTTAATAGTAACAATGATTTATAAATCGTATTGCATACCAATTAAGGTAGAGAGGACGATTTTAAACCTTGTTATATCAAAACCAAGAATAGAAACTCGAACCATTTACCTTAATTAGATCGACTAAAAAACCTTGTAGAATCCTAGATCACGAGCCACCAGGATCTGATACCAATTGATAAGATCGTTTATAGCTCAAGATTGATTAGATCTTATATACCTAGGATGAACAATAACAATGATTGATAACACGCAGCGGAATAATAAAGAACACAATCAAAGTTATCACAAGGTTTTCTTTATTGAATGATTTCCCTATTACCCCAACTATAATTTAAGGCTACACCAACTAACTATGGTGTACTATTCGACTCTCATCAGTCGACTATGTTATCTAACTATCTAGACTCTTATTGGGAGAGCTCTAGTTTTCTATGGATGGATGTGTAAAACCTATGTCTATGATCTCTTTATATAGGGAGAGATCATGAATTACAAAGGAAGTAAATCAATAGATAAGGAAACTATTTAAATTACATTAAACCACATTAATATGTTTCCTAATCATTATCCTGTAGAATATTTGACCAAATCTTCATATTTCTCCACCAGCTTGTAGAGTTTTATAATGACGACTTTGATCCTTTTGTTTCATTCTTTTATTCATTTTGTCTCATCAAATCAAGAATCCCAACAATCTTCCCCTATTTGATGATGACAAAACAAACAAAGTCGTGTACGAACTTCCCCTTAAATAGAGAAGTTGAGATGTAATCATCTCCCTGAATGAAACAAACTTCCAAGCTTCCTTTGTATCATGTCACCACATATAATAAGCTGCAAATAAATAAACCTGTAATCTTCTTCCCCTTTTTGTCTTCATCCAATAGGGGTCTTCTGAAGATATGCAACTTGTAAACACTTCCCCTTAAGTGGTAAATGTAGATGGTTAAACATGTTAACAATAAGCTTCCCCTAAAAGTATGCTAACCATCTCTTGAATCACGAAATCAGTTGGCTCCAAGTGGTAATTATTGATGAAAATCATCTAAGTGCAATAACATCATCCTCTCTTATGTGACTGTTGCCTCAGTCGGCGATCTACTTGTAATCCTTGTTTGTACGCAACAAAAAGGTTACCCTTGTCACATAATTGATTAAAAAGCCATTGCATTAAATGTCTTCATAATACTCTCCAAAACAAACCATAAACTTTATCATTGTTCGAGACCCAAATGCATCCAATAACCTAAAAAGTGTGTGTTATCCGATATCGGTCAATGCTAGCGGTACAAACTAGATATATCGGACAAAACAAATGGTACAAACTGAGCAACTCGAACGAGGCAATCAGCACAAAAATCTTCAACCATTATTAAACATACTTTGACAGTACTTTCATCACTCGAACAACACTAATATTCAATAAGCCCACATTCCATCAAACCTAACAGTTGTAACATAATACTCTTTGTGCAAAACAGTTGAAACCATGTATACTTTGTTACTCGAATAGTATAAAGGATGATCAAACAGTACCTTTTTCACAAATTTCTTCTTTTATAGTACACGTGAACCTTTGAATTTGAATATTATAACAATTCTTTCATTATTTAAATCCTACACACGTGAACCAATAGCATCAATAAATCCCAAACTTCTTAAGCCCTCAGCAGTACTAATCCACGAACAATACTAAAAACCTTCAGGCAGCACAAACAAACAATAGCAGTATTAATGTAGTCGAGCAGCATTAAGATTCTTGTAAAGCAGTATTTACAATCTCTTTAAGGATGTGATGTTTTTTGTTCTTCATGACAAGCACAACAGTTGAAAACCTCACCAAAACCCTAATAACCACGAACAAGCCACCAAACAACCATCAACGATTTTAACACCCAAACCACCAATATATTCTTTCAAAATTAGTCGGTGTTACTGTCTTGTCAGTCAACAGCTGATCTTTGCTTGATGCTTCTTCTTTTCCCATGATCACCATACGAAACCCTGCTGCTCTTCAAACTTATTGAACCATACAGATCACATATAAAAGTCATAACGTTCTTGTCTGTTGATTAAACAAAGGTTCGAGTTTTGCTAGTTAAATATACAACACAGAATGCAGCACCAACAGTTACCCTTAATCTTTGTCAGGCAGTACTAATCATGTACGAACCTTATATATTAGACATATCCAACGAATCTTCAGTATGGGCCACCATTCCTTTCTTTTATATATGCTTTTCGCATGGTTGACAGTACTTTTTAGTAACATTCCATGTGCTATTTTCCTCTTGACATGTTTAATATATAAACATGTGCTACTCTTTGTCTCCAAACGAATCATCCAGCCTGTCAACCTTCATCTCCTACGTGATTACAAAAACACTACCAGATGCACAACCGAATACCATCATATTTGACACCAACAGTTGTACAATCCATCATAACCATGGCATCCAATTTCACGTCTTTGCAACCATACAATCTAGGGTTTTCTTGAAC
>BQNB010013739.1:55590-76566 GCA_026074375.1 Tanacetum coccineum
TATGAACTAGATCTATATGTAACGAGTGTTACAAATAAGCTAACTAGACTACATAACTTTGTATCTTGGCGATGACGAACGGAACAATTTACATTTTCGCATCTTTTACGACTTCGATAATCCAACTGTTTATTTTGGACTTCTACGCGTTCGTTTTTATTTCGCGTCATCTGGTTAAATCGCGTAAGTTAAATATAATCATTCAACGTAAACGGGCGTAAACCTAATTAATATTTACGTCAACCAAGTGTTAGATAATTATTTTTTGAGAATAATTATAATCTTTGTTCATTTTATTTTATCGGTTACGTAAAGTGTTTACGTTTCGCGATAAATTAAGTTTAGGCATTCCCGGAACCACAAAAATAAACCTACGCTTCAACAAATACTTATTTTTATTTCCAATGACCAATGTTTATTAAACTTTACCACACTTATATAATGGGACACCCCATTTAAAATAAATAACCAAGACTTATCAATTGATACAAGTATACATCTTCACATTTACTTACATTATAACTTATAACTTTCAACAAGTAAAAGTAATACTTTCATATTATTATCAAGATAATACTAACAAACATCTTCCACCTTCCATGGAACTAATCTCACCTTTTAGGAACATAAGAACATAAACATTTAAGACCTAGTACATGAACATATGATAGTTAGTAAGGACTAACATGTGACTAGTGGTTTTGACCACTAGTCACCCCCATTTTATGGACCTTTGCCGCCCCCTAAGACCATAAGACTTTTGGTCTTTGTTATCACATTGGCTAGCTCATAACTCTTATAAGTCTTACACCTTTCAAGAGATAAAACATACACAAGTCTTTCACTTGATAAAAAGCAACTTGTCCTCCCTTTTCTTCCTTGCTAGGCCACGACAATAAACAACAACCATAAACCATCCATTAAATTTTTATCTACTTCATTTCCAAGTAATCATACACTATATCTAAGATACCTCAAGGTGTTTTAAAGGCTTGATTAAGTCTTTAAAAGGATTAAGCAAGGAAAGGAAAGATTAGGTTTTTCAAACTAATCTAGGGTTTTCTAAACTTGCAAGCTTGGGTTTAAAATCTAAACAAGGGTTTAGAACATATTTCTCATCATCATACATCACTCTAAGGTTATCTAAAAGCCCTCATCTTTTCATAATTATCATTTTATGTGTATATTAGTTCTATATAGCAAAATCACCATTAGGATACTTTTAAACATGTAAAACATATTTTTACTTCTGATTATGATTTTGTACACTTATTCATGTGTTATGTGGTTATAAATATCATGGAATAATGGAAATTTAAGCATGATATCATGTTGGTTTAAGTGTAAAAAGTATAAGTATAAACTTGTGATCAAAAGTTACTTAATAAAGTTTATGATTTAAAAGGTTGTTAAGAACTTGTTACCATGGACTCTTGGACATATGATGGACTAATGGACATTATTATATGTAAGACATAGGGTATAAGATATGGCAAAGGACTTGTAACAATATTATTAAGCTAAAAAGTTATAAAAATCAACTTAAAACATATTTTTACAAAATATTCAAAAGGGGTTGTTTTGGTCCAAAAATTTAAGCATGGGTCTTATATTTTATAAAAATTCTACATCTCATGACGTTTCCAAATATATAAAGAACTCGAAAAACCGACTTATAACGAAGGAGATACGCTAATTACAAGTTTTACGATAATTAATACTTTATAAAAAGTCACTGTTCATCAGGGACTTTATTTTTAGAAAAACATCATAAATAAATAGAACATTTAATTACGAGAACGTGCTCGAAAGAATTACTAAAAACGGAGCTAAAACGAATAAAATACGACGTTTACGATAATTAAAGTTTATAAAAGTAATTTTATAAACTATGAACAGTAAAATTTACTATTCATCAGCAGACCCAAATGTATAAAATGTGATAATTTTGATACATTTTTCAATTACAAAGACGTGCTCGAAGGAATCGCTAAAATCGGGATTAAAACGAATAAGTTATTACGTTTACGAGTTTACGACAATTTAAAATTTATAAAAAATAAATTTATAAAACGTCATGAACAGTAAAAGTACTGTTCATCAGAAGGTCTTAAAATATAAAAATGTCATATTTTTATATATCATCTTAATACGAAGACGTGGACGTAAGAAACGCGCGAAACGGATTTAAAACGGGAAAGTTACGCTATATTTACTAAAACGATAATTATAAACGTTTTTACCTTATAACCATGATTTCTAAATTACAAATAGATGGTGATGAGCTATATAGGATTATATGTGGTGTTAGTTATTCATAGTACTTAGTACTTATACGACCTATAATTATTTAGGTTGCATTCGGCGTATTTGTGACGCATTTTCAGTTGTGATTTATAATATCGATTCACCCACTCGAGGTGAGTTCATAGCCCCACGTTTTTACAATTATATTGATTTACAAGTTTTGGGGTGAGAAACATGCTTTGTTTTATAATTGAACGCAAGTGGACATTTTTATATAATGATTACGTTTTGCCTAAGTAGCTTGAACCCAATATGCCCGGTATCATGGACTGTTAATTTCTGGTTTGGAAGCGCGAGTGTTGTAAATAGATCTATTTGGGATTGACCTCCCCGTTCGGGTGACTAGCTATCACCGGGAACGAACGTTATAGCATGTCGATTTTGGGATGTTTCGGGTTGAACATCATCATGGGCAATGTAGGCAATATTTATATTGTATTCATATATGTCTAGCTTCAGTGTCATGAGCTTAGGGAAACGTAATGGCATTTTGTGATATTTATCACGGGGAAATCTTGCGGTCCGGATTTATACATATATAAACCTATGAATTCACCAACTTTATGTTGACCGTTTTAAGCATGTTTTTCTCAGGTTAATAAGATATAAGAAACAAGGATACATTGGTGGTCTACATTGTGGAGTCATTTCTATAAAGATTTACGTGCATCATATTTTGGGGATATTTGTCAGGTAGAAAAATCTTTGCATTTTCAAGAATGAACAAGTTTAGCCGTTGAGCTTTTGTAACAATAATTTATTAAATCCAGTGTATCATTTTCAAACGACACGTTTAGTGGTCGTTCTCTCATGTCTTGTGCAATGTTATTATGAAGTAACGCTCCCGGATCCTTATTCCGCTGCGACCTATTTTGGGGGTGTTACAATGAAAGTTCTTCTTTTGCACTTGAGGAATGAAGGAAAAGATAGAAGATTTGATCACATTTAAACAAGATTAACCAAGTTGAATGATCAAAGATCTAGAGAGATTTAGTAAGATCTAGAGAGAGAAAGAACTGAAAGAAAATCGTGCAAAAGGGTTATGAAAATAGTTGGAGGTGACCCACTATTTATAGGAGCTGAAAAACAGCTTATCAGGAAACGGCGGTCCCAGATATATTAGGAGGCACCGGTATTTAAGGAGGCCACTGACCTATTTAAGGGACCGCCCCGATAGACGCTTCTATTTTTGTCTTTTTGTGGTGAAGGTGAAATCTGGTGAAAGTGACACTTGTTTTAGGGGGGAAATGACCAGATTTTGAAATTCAAAATAATTACCAAATAAAACATTTCTTTATAATTCAAAAATAATTTGTCTAAATAATTTTTGAGAAATAGTTTTGTTATATTTATAAAAATATAAAGTTTAAGACAAAAACTTATTTCTTTGATCATCCTACAAGTTTAATGTTGTTTGTACATACCTTACGTGATTTACGTCGGGTGCAAACAAATGTCGGTGTTGATGTAGACTTGAGACGTCGAGAGATGTGGATGCAAGTATGCATTGATAATTTGTGATTACGAGTAACTTGCGCACTTTACGTTACGTATTACAAGTTACATGTTTGTCATCACCAAAACATAAAGAGATCGTATAGATTAAATATCGTAATATTTGCACTAACAATCTCCCCCTTTTTGATGATGACAAACTATGTAAACTATAACACATAGTAAAGTTTAAAAGTTACTCGTTTACACTCCCTTCTCCCCCTTTTGTCGAAGCAAAAAGGTATTATGTGGATATGAGAAGAAGATATGAGAAGATGGTATGTGCTCCGGGTATATACGTTGGAGGAATGGGATTTAAAAAGTTAAGTTGATTTATAATCTATGATTATTTAGATCTGTAGTTTGAATGTTTTAAAGGGCAAATTCCTAAAAAATAGTCAAAACTATACACATCTAGTAATTTCACATCTTTTTAAGAGGTTGTTTGTTAATAAATATTCCAAACCTTGTGAGATAATATCTTTTCTAAGGACCATAATTCCTTTATGTAAAACCTTAATTCATACTTGATGGACTTTTTTACGTCGCATTAGCAAGCTTTATCATCTCGTAAAAAACTTTTAGCATCAATTAGCTTTCAAATTTGGGTAGCTTTATTATTAAGTAATCTAGATTGGAAATTTTTTAGGATTAAAAATTAGTTTAAACCAAAAACCAAAAATATTTGATATTCAAGCATCAAACTAAACGCTTTCGTGGATTTCAAATTCATCTCTCGTCGGGATACGACACCCGGGAGATAAAACTATTACTTTTCTTAAAGTAATTGTCATATCTAACGGGATACTCTCTATATTATTACCATTTGATATTAATTATTATTATTATTATATATATATATATATATATATATATATATATATATATATATATATATATATATATATATTTGCTACATCGAATCAAATTATGAGCACCTTAAAACATATAGCATGTAATAAACACCATCAAATCATGGAAACCAAAGTAGCATATTTAGTTCATTAAACAAACAAAAAACCAAAGGTTTAAAACATCATTAGGCAAATAAGTATCTAAAGATACTAATACCTAAGATCTTTCCGAATAAATCGGATAATTACCACACAAGTTGTTTAGAACATACACATAATCAAGTTAAAAATTGTCTAAAAACCACATTTAGAACTATCTAGCTAGCACACTCTCTTCAATTCTTCTTCTTCTAAACCCGCATTAACCACTCCTTTTAGGCCTTGCCAAATGATTCGAATCCTCCACGCATCTCCTCGTGCATTTGTTGCATTTGGTTGAGCAAGGTGGTTTGCCGTGTAAAGAGAGTTTCATCGGTTTGTTCGGAAGAGGAAGATATTTGGTAATTTTGGTAGTTGAGTGAATCAAGAGAGTTAAGATAGGTGGTAGAATATGAGTACTTTGCTTCGATAATTTCGACATCATCATAATCATTATCTTGTTGATGAGATGACTGCCCTTTGAATGATGATAAAGATAAAGAGGAAGAGTAAATGAGTGCCTTTCCAACGATCACTTCGAGGTCATCGAGTTTGTTTTAAAAGGACAAGAGGGACGCATGACATCGATTAACAAAGTCTAGATGCCATTGCAAGAATGAGGATACGTTTCCATGACGTATCAAAATCGATAACACGAGTTAAAAAACATGCCAAATGAAGAGTTTGTTGGGTTGGATAGCTCTAACACAATCATTCCATTCTTTTGACAAAGAAAATAAGCAATATTGTTATTGTTCTTCGAACAACAACACAATACAGACATGTGATCAAGTGACAAGGGGGAGACGTCCCGATTCCTCACTAGTCAATACATTCGCACGAATGAGTTTTTTCTTCCCATTGCTTTCATGTCCGGGCTTATTTCTTTGGGTGAGGATTTGATTTGGATTGAGTTGACGGATTGACTTTTATGGTATGGTCTACCATGACACTCCAATTCAAGAAGTTGACGAATGTTTGTCAGGAGTAGGAAGATCGAGCAATATGGTCCCTCGATTCTTGAAGAATATCAAGGAGATCAAGGTCCCATTCATTGATGAAAACGGCTTTACCGTTGTAACGGAATTTAAGAATATGACCGAATAGAGCAATAGTGAAGTGATGAAATCATGTTGTTTCCTGAAAATAGATGACACGATACCTATCATACGTTTGTACCATCCTTGCTATAGAAGTCTAGCATAAATCTCGACCAATCGGATCTGATGATTTGAAATAGACAATTGAAGCGAATGTAAAATAAAAAGACGCTCGATATTGGTGGATATTAGTAGCTTGATCAACAACAACGACCTCGAGTAATATGTTGCGTTTTTCAATAGGTTTAGAATTGGGCATAGTATGAGAATGCAGAAATTTTGTGGCGTACTTTCACGATGTAGGATTAATGAGGAGATATATCTTGGTAGTAGTATATCAGCATTTAGTCACCTAAACAATTATTAACAACACAAAATGTTAAAAAAATAATAAAATTAAGTTTAAAAAAATGACGAATGTGACAAGGATTACAAACTTCGATTCCTAAAACCCAAAAAGAATGATCCATATGTTCTTTAATTTATTTTTGACTTAATCTATGTTGTCGAGGAACAACTATTAGTATATATTTTTCAACATCAAACAATGAACCTAAACACTCCCTTATTAATATAAAAATTTGTTTATTTGTCGAAAACTATCTTACAGTTATATTTTGTTACAAGTATAAGTTTATTATTTTGACTTGACAAAAGTTAAAATATGTTTTGTTTGACTCAAAAACCATGTTACAAAATATTAAACCAAACGCCCCTTTATTTTATACCTTTCATAAAATGTATCAATATATATATGAATTATATATCTTGATGACTTATACAAGTTTGTTGAGTGTTTATACAAGTGACAAAACTATAGTGATGGTCATTTTGACTCAATAAAAAATTGATTCCTAAGAAATGAGCCAAACACTTCCTTTATTTTTTTAGAATTTTACTCATTGATGTGAAAAATATATATATTTATGTTTGGATGATTAATACTTGATTATTTTTATCTTTTTTTGGCATTAATCTACAATTAAAGTTTAAAAATGCCTATATGCAAAAATTCAGCTATATGTTCATGAGCATACATGTTTTTAAATTTTTTGACTCAATAAGTGTTTTGATTCAATCCTATCAAGGTTGTAGTCTATGACTACGGGTATCATTGTAGTTATGGAAATCCTAGACCAAACTAAGAATTATGAAAATAATTAAAAACACCCAATTTTGATTAGAAACAAAATTGGATGAAATCAAACAAAAGATGGTTGAAAAACTTACAAGGGATGTCGTTGATAGACTTGTTAGTAATTGCCCCTTGCAAATTTTGGTTGATTTGGTGATTTCAGGTTTGATTTTAAAGGTTTTAGTGATGGGGTTTTCGTTTACAGCAGGTGGGAGAAAGAGGGAAGAAAAAAAATAATGTTTGGTGTATAATTTCGACTGTAAAGGGGTGTTTGTTTTCACAGATAGGCGGTCCCCTTAATTAATTAAGGGCCCCGCCCTTTTTACACGGCCGGTCCCCTAAATTTTAAGAGGGCCACCACCTGAAAAAAAAAGTATTTTCTTCGAATTTTGGCCAGTTTTGTGAGAATGAATATTGACAATTTTTAATTAACCCATTGTTTAATTAAAAAGTTTCTTCGGTTATTTTGGACAAGATAATCAAGATGTCAATACATAAGACGATTTGGTGACTAGACTTCTTGCGAACATAATGAGTTAATTTCTTCGAACGAAAAAATTAATTGATACGTTTTGAAATGGAAAAACTCGATATTGTAGAAGATGAGATATTGGAATAGAGTTGATATTTCAACAAGGCGTTTTTGATAGACATAGTTGAGGAGAGCGTCGAGGTGGAAGGGAGTTTGTTTCATCCTTATTGGTTTAAAACTTTTCCGATGCAAAACTAATCCTACTTCTATGTTAATTATTATCCACTAACTCACTTTTCTTCATCTACGTAAGTTCGTAGCCATAGAAGATTTCCATTTCACAGTGGTTCATGGATAATCCATGTGAAAGAATGGTTCCTAATGAACAAATTCTTTTTGAGACTAGAAAGCCAACAAATGGCATTTCTAGTGACTGCCATAATTTCTAAATATCACTAATACTAAGTATATCATATACCAATCTATAATTTACGTAATTAGAGAGTGAGACGTACCTTAGCCTTCAAGAGAAATCACTTTAAAATCTTCAAGGTAGCAAGCTTTAAGGATGAGGATTTATGGAAATCCTATATGAGTTCTTCAATTTGTTTGACGAAAGCCAAATGATGCACGTAAATGATTAACCTCAGAAGATATGATCATTTAGCCATTTGGTTCCCATTGTTTCATGGGACCGAAGTTATTGTTTCCAAACATGTTTTGCACTTGATTCGAACACATGCACGGTGAACATCTTCCACATTGAGTAAAGCTTGGTTGGTGTGGATGATTCCACATTGTGTGATTAGTGTTAGAGTAATTTGGTCTACCTTGGTCTCTCTTAGGTTGAGGTGTTTTGGAATGAGGATAAAAGTTTTCCTTTCTTCTCGAAGGGGGTGTTTTAGACCTCATTGTGGGTTTAGTAAATCCGACTCCGGGTTTTAAGGAGGGTTTGTAAAAACATTTTACCTCATCATCACTTGCAATAGGAATTTTAGTATTGTTTATAAGTATAAATTTTGGTTTTGAGTTTGAGTTTGGGTTTGATTCTATCAATTTTTCTTTCGACTCGACTTCTTGGGCTTTTACAAACTTTACTTGTTTGGTTTCGCTAGGTGATTTCGTATAAATACGTACTAGCCGTATGTATATAATATTAAGTATCCCGTTAGAAATAAGAATCACTTTAAGAAAAGTAATAATTAAACCTTCCGAGGTCGTATCCCAACGAGAATTGAATTTGAAATCAACGTTTATGTTCCTTATTTGATGCTTGAATATCTTTTAATTTTTGGTTTTTAATTAAACTAATGAAATCAATAAACTAGATTATACTAAATAATAAGCAAGCTACTAAAAATGAATAATATAAAGAGAAATATGTGTGTCAAGTAAAAGTGAATATATTCTAAAGTGTGAAGTTTTAGATCTTAATGACGAATTAATATCCGTTTCATTAATCGTTTCCTCAAAATGTTGGCTTAATATTGAAAACAACTTTTTATCAAGATATTAATTACTAGTTTAATGCCTACTTAATCTTACGGCTTTTGCCCGTTCGACTAAATAAAACACTAAACTAAATAACTTTTGCAAATTATTAATCACTAGTCACTTATTAAATTTCACACTTAATTCACTATTTAACAATTTACTTAACAAGCATATAAGAAAACTACTTGCTAATGATCATAACTACACTAAAATCAACAAATAAAGCAACAAAGATAATGACTAAGCTAAACATGGAAATAAGCATCAAAATGGATAAATAAAGAGATAAGGTAAAGATGAAAACCGTGCTAGAGGTCACCAAATCCGGATTAATAACGAGAAAGACGACATAATAGCGATTGCCAAAATACCCATCTCCATAAGCTTTAAATCTACATCCATAAGCTATACCCGAACAACATACCGATCAACCAAAAAAACACATAAATAGAACCAAACCTCGAGAATCATCAACATATTCGAATCATAACCCAACAATCACAAACTACATTCGGAAAAAAATCTCTCAGATTATTAAACATTAAATATAAACTGTGGCATAAGATGGAAATTTAAAATTACATAAGACACTTAATTAATCTACTACTAAACTACCTTCTACTAATCTATCTTAACCTACTGTTAATATTCTATCCTACGGAAGTAATAAAACGAAAAAAGAAATACGAATAGAAAATCATGAAAGTGTGTCCAATGAATCATAAAATCCATCTCATTTCTCTGTTACGTTTAGGTAAAAAGAACGACAGGAATTACGAAATATATAAAATCAAAAGACAAAGATGTAGAAAATAAAAGTACTACTGCTACTTTCTTATCTCCCTATTCTAATCTACTACTGGTGGAAAAAAATGAAAACGTCAAGATGATAAAAAAAATAAAAATAAAGTGAAGGATAAGATTTGCTGCTACATCTGTTGCTTCTTTTCTAAGCAGAATGTAGGACACTTCATTTCTTTTCACATGGGCTTTTGTTTAAGCTGGGCCTGATGAGTCCATTTGCTGCTGGGCCGAGTCTTGGGCTTGACATGGCTAGAAAATTGAGTTAACTGAATAACTACATTTCTTTGTTATGCTTGCTAGCTGTTGCGTTCATTTTTAAAACAAATGTAGTTACATCTCTTTGATTTTGGACTTGTTTTTCTTGGGCCCTTCAGCTATTGACTTGGGCTTGGTATCATCTTTCTAAATTGGGCCAACGATTTGCCTTGCATAATTAGATGGGCCGAATAAGCATGGGTTGGTCTGACCCATATAAATGGTAACGGGTCAGCCCAATAAACAATGAAGGCACCGTCGGACTCAAAATATCGTGCTCTTTTCAATGGCATGCTCGGAAAAAATTAACTACTTCATCTTGATCTTAAATAATGAGAAAACTTGATCGAATCGAACCCGAAAATTCCCGTTTTTGTTGTGTTTTCAATCCTTTGTACCTGTAAGACATAAAAACACAATACAAACATATTTGCAATAATATTAAGCATAATTCATGTTTTTAGTTTTGTTAAACATATTTTACCTACACTAAGCAAGTTAAATGTTAAGTTATCCTACGTGCTCAACATTTTAATTATTAAGAAGCTTGAGAAAATCGTACCTTTGCTATGATTTTACCGCCAGTTGCTCCCAAAATAAATGATTATTTCCCCGTTTGTATGCTTTGTTTGAAGAGAACACTTTTCGATTACTGGTCATGTTTTGAGCATCTACTATCTTTAATCCACCCAACGGTTCCAAGTTACTCCTAAGCATATTTCATCTGGGCGCTTGAGCTTACAAGGCAAGTTTCAACTTAGTCTTCCTACTTCATCTTCACTATTATCGCTCCATGCTCCCTCAATAAAATGCTCTTTGATCGTTTTTCTTTGCGGCTTTGAACCATTCTCCAATGAGTGATTTGATCACCACATCTAAAACATTTCCTTTTCACTTTACATAACCATCATTTCTACTTCTTTGGAATGTTTTTCTATCGTACGAGTTTGTCTGTACAATCTTCTCTTCTCTAAAGAATTTCTTGAATTCTTTTACGGCCATAGCATACTCTTCGTCTTCACTATCGGAGCTTGAGCTATCTTCATCACTTACTTCCTTTACACTTTAATGCAAGAGATCTACTTTGTTCTTTCTTGCCTTTGACCGTTTCGAAATCTTTCTTTATTACTTCTTCATAAACTTTCAAGTTTCCAATAAGTTCGTCAAGAGGTAAGGTTGTTAGATTCTTTGATTCTTCAATCGCCGTGACTTTCGCGCGCCATTTTGGATGTAATGCCCTAAGAAACTTCCTAACACAATTCTTGCTAGAAAAACCTTCATCAAGTGCTTTTAGACTAGTAATAATAGTGTTAAATTTAGCAAAGGCATTATCTATTGATTCCTCTTCCGGAATCGTAAATTGTTCATATTGTTGAACAAGAAGATCTATTTTGTTAGCTTTGACTTGATTATTACCTTGATGAGTGATTAATAAAGTATCCCAAATTTCTTTTGCGGTTTGACACATAATTTTTTTTCGTATTCTTTACGTGGCAAAGCATTATAAATTACCATTTTAGCTTCATTATTTTTTGCAAGTTTCTTTTTAAGATCATCGTTTTGTTTATGAAAAGGTACAACTTCATCCTTTTTAGTTTCAGGATTATTTTGAATAGGAGGAAAATCACCATCGGTAATAACATGCCAAAGATCTAGATCTTTTGACTTCACATAAGTTTCGAATCTATTTTTCCAATAAATAAATCCATCACTTTCAAATAGTGGTGGTCTTTGCATAGATTTCCCTTCTAAATATTTTTTCGATTCCATAGATCGATTCAAGTTTTAAAATACAATTTATTTTAAAACTATTGTTTGGCGTAGCTCTTGATACCAATTGTGAAAAACTAGAAGGGGGGTTGAATAGTTTACCGCTTTTTAATTTAAGGTTTTAAAGTGTTTGTAAAAATTCTAGATTCGACTTTTTGTGAATTCAATGCTTGCACAATATGAACAATATAAGTATATGAAATGATAAAGTAAGACAAGAGATAAGAGTAAGAACAATCAAACCACAACGCGAGGATTTATAGTGGTTCGGTAACGAAGCACCTCTTCGCCCTACTCCACTCCCCGAGCACCTAACTCGAGAGTTTTCTTCACTATGTCAACAAACTCCCTTATGGCGGAGAAAACCGTACACAACGTTGCTTACACCGATTTACGACACAAAGCTAAATGTCGAGTTCTAATCTTAGCTAGAACCAATCTATCACAACACAACTTCACGACTTGTTCACGACTTCACAACTTCACGACTTCTTCACAACTTCAAGACTTCTTCACAACTTCAAGACTTCACTTCACCACACTACTTATATCACAACTATCTAACACTACTTGGTAAGATCACCACGATCTAACTATACTTACAAAGATCGCCAAGATCTAGCTACTACACACAAATACAAGATATACAATTGATTTACAAATATGTGATATGGATGCAACAAGATTGCAATATACACTTGAGGTGTAATACTTCTTCACTTGATGATGAAAGTATTCTTCTCTTGCACTTGAGGAATTGAGCTTGGATCACTTGGAAACAAAGCTTTATGATTAGATGATCAAAGGATTTTAATGAGATGTGTGGGCTGTTTTAGAACAGAAAGAATGAGTGCAAAAGGTGAGAAAATAGTAGGGAAAAGTCCAGTATTTATAGGACAAACTGGAGGAGCGTCAGTCTATGGGCGGTCCCCTTAAAATTAAGGGGGCCGCCCGTG
This sequence comes from Tanacetum coccineum, assembly GCA_026074375.1. NCBI lineage: Eukaryota > Viridiplantae > Streptophyta > Magnoliopsida > Asterales > Asteraceae > Tanacetum > Tanacetum coccineum. The sequence goes on from BQNB010013739.1 coordinate 68,370, forward strand.
TATTTAAGGGGGCCGCCCTAGACTAGGGGCTCCCCAGTTTGTCTTTTGTGTAGGGGGAATTTTCTGGAACTTTTCTAGCCGTTTTAGGTCCGAAAATTTGAATTTCAAAATGTTTATTTTGAATAAAACATTTCTTTTAATTGTAGAAAATGTTTTGTAATGTTTATAAAAATGTTTACAACATTTTATAAAAGTGTGAGGTTTGAATAAAAATTTCCTTTGATCATAAAATGCATTAAGCATTTATTTATTCATACCTTTAAGTGATATAATTTTCGAAATGAAAATTTACTACTAATTACTTGTTTACTTTTAATTTTACATTGAACGTTTATATATTTTGTGATTATCAAAACGTAAAGATGTGAAAAATATTAATAATGTTTTTAGGCATTATTTCTATCAACACTTTCCTTTCTCTCTCTACAATTTAATAAATGACAACTTATTTCTTTTATCCTACCTGACCTCTGGATCGTGTTTATGGTTATGATTCTTTAGGGATAACAATTGGTATCATGAGCCACAGGTGGATTTAGTGATTATTTTGTGCTTATTATAGCTTATTTGGACTCCTTATTTTTATTATTATTATTTCTCTTTTCGTGAACTGTTTCTTATTTGGCTAATCTTTTTCATTTGGTTTTGGTTATTTATACGTGTGACTGATTTTTGTGTTTGTGGTTTTGGGCTTCAAAATAGTAATAGTTGAGTCATATTTTAGGCTTATTCCTACACGTCACTTTTGGCTTCTTTAGCAATCGGTTTATATTTTTTAGCTTATTTTGAACAAAAAAAACAACATCCTTTCATTGTTAAAACTGTTTAGCTAAAAGTGTTTTCATCTTTTTCGTGGCTTATTCCGAAGTAAACAGCTTATTAGAAGCTTATTTTTAGCTTAAAATTTCGTGGCTTATTAGGTTGTTGTTTGAGTCTTAGCTTATTTGTGTGTCAAAAAGCTTTGATCTTTACACGTTATTAAGGTTGTAGCTTATTTGTACCATCTTTTTTGTAGCTTATTATTGTGTGTTTTTTTGTGGCTAAGTATTGTCTCTAAAGATTATTATACAGCTTTTTGAAACTTTTATTAGCTTATTTGACCACGTCTTACTTCATGCTTATTACTTGTTTTTGAGCTTTATTATCACGATCAGTTTGTACTTCTGTGTTGGAAACTTTTCTCGCATCATATCTACTTATTTTGGCTTATTTAAGTGCGTATATTTCTGGGCTTATTTATGAACACTGCGAAATATGCCATGAAGCTTGGAATATGTTTTTGTGCAGGTTTTGGTTTATGTCGTTTCTAACATACTTCTTTAGACTGCGGTTTATGTCGTTTCTAACATATTTCTATAGACTGTGGTTTATGTAACATGGGATACTTTATGCAATTTATGTCATTTTATAGACCAAAACTCTGCCCTAATTTATGTGGTACCGCGAAATAAACAATCTAAACTTACACTGCAAAATATGTTTAAAGTATGCGAAATAAGCAAAGTCTTAATTGTGCAAAATATGTTTCATAAAATGTGTGAAATATGCATTTAGAAGAAAACGTGCAACACATTTGGAAGTTTAAATGTTTAAGTTTTGATTTTTCGGCGAGTTTCGTCGTTCGCATGTCTTAAAAGTATACTTATTAAAATCACGATCCTTCGTACATCATCGTAGTGTCTTTATTTTTGTTTAATCATCACTAAACAAGACTAAAAAGGAAAAATGAAATGAAAAAAAAACTTCACATTCTTAAGGAAGAAGATGATAAACATAATTCATAATAATTTTATTTGGTTCACTCTTAGCCTTAATTAATAATCCATAACTTTCAAACAATTTTCATTTTAACCTTTTAGTTTTCAATCACTTTTACTTTTAGCCTTTAGTTAACATATATTTTTACAACTAGTCTTTCGTTTTAATACTTTTTCAATTTTAGCCCTTTAGTTTTAATCTTTTTCACCATTAGTCTTTATTTCAAGTTTTTTAATAATCGTTAATTAAAATCAAGTATCATAATGTCAATAATGATTTCTTCCGAATAACAAACCACAACAAATTACTTTATCTACTTGAGATCTGTAATTCATTCACAACAAATCTGATACCATGGAAACAAAAAATGTGCATGCAAAAAAATATAAAATGTCAAAAGCAAAAGAGAGATGCATGTCATATTTTTGTTCTATTCACTCACACTTTCAGGTTCTTTCTAAAGAAGACTTAAAAGGCACTCGTATTGAACATGGATTCAAATGGGAATTTATGTCACTCTTTTGTCAAGATAATGAGACTTTCACAAGTATGTTGCTTATCAACGTCAATCAACTATAAATCCAACTTAAGAAAGATAAATTTCAAGAAAAAGGATCCTTGGCAACCTTTTGGGTGATCAACAAACAGTTTTAATAATTTATCGATTCACAGTTTACTTTGGATTATGATAGTCAAATGACATAAAAGTATTTTGCTGAATACACTAGAATCGAAGTTAAACAGTTCAGAGAAACATTACTTCAACACATGAGTAATGTAAAGAAGTCTGTTGCTGAAAGAACACGTCATCAAAGACAGTATGACAGAAGGGTGAATAAAAGACAGATGCAGACGCAAGAGAGTAAGATTGATACAAGTAAAGCATTAGATGCTAGTTTAGTTATCATGGAATGCAGTGGGATAGAATTTGGAAAGCAGGATACAAGCAACAGGTGAGGGAATGGTGCAGATGCTAATAATTGACTATTGAATGTAATGTAACTGCTACAGGACAACAACATATTGAGCAACCTGAAATCATTCATGAAGGTATGGTTGACCAGTATACTGAACAATATCAAGTTAAAAGTCCTATGCTTAATCCATCACTTGATAACAAGATAATTGAATCTTTAAACCAATCTCTCGAGTCTGAAAATATCTTTCATAAAAAGGTCGTTGCCTAATTTCAAAAATATTTTTCAAGAATGGAAGCACATTGTATTTCTCTTGAACTTAAATATCAAAATCAATCTTTAAAATCAGGGAAACATGGTTAATTTTCGAAAGTAAAAAGTAATGAAGCCAAGATCAAACATGACATAGACTCAATTGAAATAATAAACATCGAATTGGAACATAGTGTGGCTAAATGACTTGTAGAAAATGAGCATTTACATAAAGAAAAAGAGCATTTGAAACATACTTATAAAGATCTTTATGATTTTATCAAAAAGACCAAATTTCAAAACAAAGACCATAATGATTCTCTAATTGTCCAACTGAATAATAAGTCTACTTAAAATGCTAATTTGAAAGCTTAAATTCAAGAAAAGGTGTTTGCAATTGCTTCTTTGAAAAACGAATTAAGAAAGTTAAAAGAAAATAGTGTAGATACTAAGTTTTCAAAACCATCAGTCTTGGGGAAACCAATTTTACAACCACTCTAAAAACAACCAGTTGTGAGACAACTGACTGCATTTAAATGTAAAAGACCTCAAATTTCAAAATCACGGTTTGCCTCCCAAGTTGATGTGAAAAAAGATTTGTCAAAACCAGTCACTCAACATTATTTGCCTAAGGGAAGAGAGTCTGCTTTTGCAAAACCTTATCATGTGATTGCATCTAGCGAATCTAGGAATAGTTCTAAGAACATGTCAAGATTTAGTTCAAATGACATGGTTCACAATTACTATCTGGAAGAAGATAGGAAAAAGATACAAGAAAGAAATTGGAATTCAAAATCTAGTGTGATGCATACTGCTAGTCCACAAAACACTACTAATGGTAGCAAACCAAAACCTAGGAGCAACAATCAAACATCTAGGAGTTTTCTTGTATCAAAGAGTAGTTGTGTAATGTTAAATGTTGTGCCACTAGTAGATCACTCTAGGATTCCTAGTCCTTTTTCAGATTCCAAACACTTTGTTTGTTCTACATGTCATAAATGTGTTTTTAATGCAAACCATGATGCATGTATAACAAAATTCCTAAAGGAGGTAAATTCACATGCTAAGGTTAAATCCCAGGCAGATCTTTATAGGACATAGATTTTCTCCTAATAAGTCTTCCGTTGGGTATGAGAAAACGTCTCCTAGATCTTGTCTTAGGTGGAAACCCACGGGTAGAATTTTTAATAATGTTGGTCTTAGGTGGATTCCTACAGGAAAGTTACTCGACTCTTGCACGGGCAAAGTTGACAGTGAACTCCCACATGGTTCTAGCGTAGATGTCTCTAAAATTCATGAATACAAACAAACTCTAGATTTAAGAGTAGGTACATCAATCAGTGTTCAGAAGAAGCAAAGTATTGATTTAAGTGCATGTACATCATATAATGTCAAAAAGGAAAATCTCAGAGTGTGGTTGCTGAAAAGAATGATATCTCAAAAACCAGTGTTATAAGGGATTTACAACTGATCAAAAGATAATGACATTTGAACACAACAGTTCAGGCCTCGATTCTCAATGTCAAATGATGTTTGAATAAAATGGTTCAAGCCTCGTACTACAACATCAACAAAAGTTCCTACAATAGATATGATAGTCATGACGTTAATGATAGAGTTGGAAAGTCTATTCGGTTCTTTGTTCGACTAATATTTCAATGGAGAAAATCAAGTTGTTTCAAAGTCCACCGCTGTTACTACTACTGATGCATCCGATAAACGTCAACAACAACCAGATTCAACTTCATCTACTTCAACTCTAGCAACAACTGTCACTGCTGATGGAAACTTTGACTTGTATATATTTTTGTTTTTCTCTTTATTTTGATTTATAAATATTTTTAAAAAAAGAAAATACAAAAATATAAAACTCATAAAAAGAAAATACATATATATAAAATCTAGAATAACAAAATATAAAATCTAAAAAATTTCAAAAAATACCAAAAAGAATCTTCTCGACATGTCTCTTGGAATCGATAACATTTACGTACCTAGAAATGTTGATTAACATTGACACGGGTGTGTAAATAAAGTTTGAGCAAGAGTTCAAATGCTTTAAAACATGTCATTTTTAAACTTTTTAATGACTTATGTACATTTTAGTACATAACCCGGACCTAATTGTAAGGAAATTGTATCTTTTTAGATAACTTATCCTATCAATGAGAAAGTCAATTTTTCGGGTCTTGGGCTCCTATACAAAACATTCAAAAGTTTTGAGCTCATGACAATGACTTAAAATTACTTTAGACTGTAACCCGGAGTCTAATGTTAGGGAAGTGTATGCTTTAGTGCGCTTACTCTAAAAATAGAAGAGAAGTCTTCCATCAGGTTTTTAAAACTGTTGAACACAAATATTCAAAAAAGAGCTTTAAATGTCAAAGTGATAAGTGTAGAATACACATATCTGTTTATACCTAAAATAACCCAAATAAACCCAAAACAGACCAAAAACGGCAAAAAAAATGCTTGTATTTGTGTTTTGTGTATGCATGTATGGATATATAAAAAATTGTAAGAAAACAGTCAAAAACGGGCAAGCACGGACACGAGAATCAGAAGAGTACAAAAAGAAGCCAGAAAAGTCAAGCCCTCAGTCAAATCCAATCAAAATGGTCAAACCATGGTCAACAAAAGTCAACATGACCCAAAATATTTCACTTTCACCCCTCAACTTTCAGGAAAATTCATAAATGGTCCCTAAACCCAAATGGGCCTCACCCGGATCCTTAAGCCCAAAACCCTAGCCCATTTCCCTTTAATATAAACCACAAGGGCCAAACTTGAATATTTCCAAAGTCCTTTTATAACTAGAAAAAGAAGGATCCAAACACAAGGACTAAAAATGCAACTTTCCCAAAATCCAAACCGAATGTACCTCTTTCAGTTATAAAAAGAAAATTTTGGCGCAAAACCCATTTTACTATTCACCGTCTTCTTGGTTTCACCATGGGTCAAAATCAGAGGGCTTTTCTAAATTGAGGGGTGATTTAGACCATTCAAGTGATGGAGAATGCAATGGAGGGGTCAAATCAGTCATATCATATCTCACTTAAGCTCACTCTCAAGGCAACGACACGTCAGTGGAAGGAAAGCTCAAATTTACTCTTCACTCACTCACATAAGAAGCACATATGTGTCACATCAAGGATTGTCAGCTTGGCAATCCGTGTGACTACATTTGTGATCCAACGGATGTGATTGCTTCTCTAATGATTGAAGGAATGAATGGATTTGATTGAATGAGACGTGGGCAAGAAGGCAGGCCTAGAACCTTCTCAGCAAGGCTATAAAAGCCCTACTCTCTCACACGCAATGGGGATATCTAGGAGTAGGATTAATTAGTAGTTTTAATTTTTAGCTTAATTTTAGCTTATGCAAATTTACTTTTTCAAATGTAATTTTTCCTTTTATAGTATCATGTAATTTTCAGTATCTAAGCTTGTAATCACTATTTTAGTTAATGCAATTTAGTTTTTTTCATAAGTCCTTCTTCATTTAATAAGCTTTCAATTTAACTTGTTTATGTTATAAGCTTTCAATAAGCTCATTAGCTCTCATGAGTCTCTAAGCTCATGATTGAGCTCAATTTGGATTTAAACATACTTAAATGCATTAAAACAGTTAATTACCTTTACTATATTTGAATATAAGCTTTGGAAGGGGAGTTAACAAAGGATGAACTCCCATGGATTTTACTCCTAGCTTATTAATAAGCTAGGAGAGCTGTAGAATAGCTCTAAGAGCAAGTCATAGCCTTGTTTAGCTAGGCGTTTGGTAAGTTTTCTTTCAATTTCAGTTTGTCATTAAATATTTAGTTCAATTGCTTAATAGTTTAAGAATTGCTTATTTGCTTAATGTTTTGCTTATTAGTGCTTATTTGTGTTTCATCTAGTTATTAATCTAGTTAGTTTATCTATTTTTAGCTTTTAATGGTTATAGATCATTAGATTACATTTCTGTCATAAAAACTTATAAAAACCAAAAAAATATTAGGAATAGCTTTTTAGCTTAACCTATACTTATTCATGTTTGTTAGGGTAGTTTTAAGCTCACAGCTATCTGGTCTTTAGGTTTTAATCATTAAAACTTAATATATCAGCTTATCATGGATAATAAATTAGTTAAAGGGGTGTTTGGTTTAGGCCAGTTTGACCTTAAATAGTCAATGTTTTTTGATAAAAGTTTTTGATCCATCTCTGATTTAGTCTAAAATAGGTAGGTTAATTGTTTTCTCAAGTTAATTTTCATTTTATTAAAAGTTATGGCTTATTAAGATGCTTTCAGCACCAGGGGAGCTTTTAGCTTAAGTTTAGGAAGCTAATTTTTGATTTAAGTGCTTTGTGCCTTTGTGAGTAGTTGAATTGTGTTTACACACTCCTCTTGAGTGTGTCTAGACCTAGTGGTAACCCTTAAGGAAGCCTGCACTCTTTGTCTTTGTGATATTGCCAATTGCACCAGCAGTACTAACATAAGTTAGTACTGCTGATATTAAGCCCTAATTTAAGCTAGCAATGTTAGGATCTAGTAGCTTACCTTTTAGTATTTTATAGTTTAGTTATAGCTTAATAGAGATTAAGACTTAGATTTTATTTTCTAGCTTATTGTCCTAGCTTAATTCTGCTGTCAAAAGTCACTCAAAAAGATAAAAAGCCAAAAACAGTAGGTTAAGACTCTAGTTTCTTAAAATTTGAATTCTAGCTTAAGATAGCTAATTTTATTGCTTAAATAGATAGTTAACAAGTTGTTTTTTTAGTTCTCAAAGGCTTAGGTTCCAATTCAGCTTATTAAGCTTTTTAGCTTATTTGGATTTTGTGCACTTTTGCTTATTTTTTGAGTTTGCCATCTTGAACTTTAATTTCCGCTTTAATCTAGTGTTTTAATCTCAATTTTATTTTTATAAATAGATTGAGCACTTCATAAGCTTTCCAAATCATCTTTTGCTTTCAAGCTTGAGCTTATTTTGAGCTTTTTGCAAGCTTATAAGTAAAGCTAAGGGGAAACCCCTTGTTTCTGTTGACAGCTTATTGATAAGCTATTTAAGAGCTTATTATTAGGTTTTAGTTTAGGTTTTCTTTATTAAAGTAGCTTATTTTTGTGTCTTCTATAAATTCTAGTATTTAGTTTTTATAAAAGTTTAAAAAAATAAAAGTCCAAAAAGTTGGGGTATGCCTGCCTCGAACCCATGACCTCCCACACACAACACACACTCTTTACCAGTTTGCTACAATAGCTCATCCGTTCTTCTTTCCTTCCATTAAATCTTT
>BQNB010013740.1:0-30159 GCA_026074375.1 Tanacetum coccineum
GTTTTTATACACATGTTTTTATACACACAATTATATAATACACATATTTTTATACACGTTTTTATACATGCATTTTTATACGCACGCGTGAATAAAAATATGTGTATAAAAACGTGCGTATAAAAATGTGTAAAAAAAATGTATGTATAAATAGGTGTGTATACAAATGCGTGTATAAAAACGCGTGTATAAAAACGTGCGTATAAAAAGTGTGTATAAAAATGTTTGTAAACAAATATTTATAAAAACGTATATAAAAATGTGCGTATAAAAACGTGAATAAAAACATGTGTATACAAAAGTGTGTATAAAAATGTTTGTAAACAAATATTTATAAAAACGTATATAAAAATGTGCGTATAAAAACGTGAATAAAAACATGTGTATACAAATGTGTATAAAAACGTGTGTATAAAAACATACGTATAAAATGTGCGTATAAAAACGTGAATAAAAACGTGTGTATACAAACGTGTATAAAAACATGTGTATACAAACGTGTGTATAAAAACATACGTATAAAATGTGCGTATAAAAACGTGAATAAAAACGTGTGTATACAAACGTGTATAAAAACATGTGTATACAAAAGTGTGTATAAAAACGTGTATAAAAATGTGTGTATAAAAACGTGTGTATAAAAACGTGCGTATAAAAATATGTGTATAAAACGTATGTATAAAAACGTGCGTATAAAAACGTGTATAAAACGTATGTATACAAACGTGTATTAAAATGTGTGTATGAAAACGTGTGTATAAAAACGTGCGTAAAAACGTGTACATAATAGCATGTATAAAAATGTGTGTATAATAATGTGGAAAAGTAAAGGGACTAACAGTGGAAGGCAATGAAAAAGTTAAGGTATCATTACTGTAACTTTTTCTAGTTAAAAAATGTCAAGGGACTAACGGTGAAAGTCCATGCAGAAGACAGAGACCAAACTGTAACTTTTCTAAGTGGTAACCGGTCAAACAAGTCACATTTTGGTCAATATTACATAGATTGATAAGTATTTGAAAGTATGTTGCGTAGATCGAGAATAAAAAAAGTAAATTGTGTATATCGGTTAACTTGAAAAAGTATGTTACATATATTCAGCCTTCACCCTATATTGACTTAACAGATGAATTAGAAAGCGAAACTTAGTAGGATTTATGTTGTAGGCTAGTTAGGTACATTAAAAATGGTAAATTCAAAAATGACGCCGTTAGGCTGTCGATTTCATTTTTAGTCAAAAATAAATATTTTTGCTAAAGTTTCGAATTGGACTAAATCTGATTTGACTTTTATATAAGACATGCTTTTAATTATAAAACGAAAGCACATCATGAGCGGGTGACATACATGTTATTATAGTGCGCCCATGCATTTTCATGAATTAATTGCTAGCATCTAAGTGATATTATATTTTATTAGGTCATTTCTATCGTTTGCATCTTTCTTGCGTTCGTTGAATTGTGATATCAAGTTCGTTTGCTAAAGGTGAGTAATAGCCTCTTTTAAACTTGTTTTACTTGCTTTAAACTATTTGGGGGTGAGATAATGCTTGTAACATCTTTATGGACACAAAACTATCTTTTCTGTTTATGGATAAACCTAAGTACCGTTAACCCACTGTGCCTAATATCATGAATTATTAATTACTTCTGGAATTCTGCTAAAGTAAGCACTTATGTTATGGATAGATCTATTAGAGTTTGACAACTCTCGTCCGTGTGAATAAATACATCGCCTGTAAAACGGACATATACCATTTGCTAGTTTCAGAGGTGGTCTCGGGTTAAGACATCTAGCGAGCCAAAAATTATATCTTATGCGTACATCATTTGTACGTACTTGTCCTTAGCTTCGGTGTCATGAGCTTAGCGCTATCATAAATACTATGCTTTTTTCCCATATGCATGACGTTGTATCTCCTATAATGGTCATATATATCTAAATTATTTTTGCGGTCCATCTTATGCTATTATTTTAAATTAAACCTATGAACTCACCAACCTCATGTTGACAGTTTTAAATATTTATCTCAGGTGTTTGATTCTTGCTTGGCTTATGTGAAGTGCTATGGAGTATGCATGCTTCATGATTTTGTCTTCTGATATGCATTAAAACTATATTACCTCATTTCTGTAACGAATTTAATTATGCTTCCGCTACTTTATTAAACTTGTGATCTTTTAGGACATATGTTTTCTTTTAAATTAATCAATGAGGTCATTTTTATAAAACGACTCATATAGAGGTCGTTCACTTGCCTTGTGCTTGATTATGACGTAACTAAGCCCTAAGCTTCACGCTTGCTGACCATTTTGGGGTGTTACAGATGGTCTCAGAGCAACGGTTTATATGAACTAGGTTGCATTTTAGTCCTAGACTATAACCGTTATGTGTTATAGCTATTATATATATATATATATATTATATATAATATATATATATTATATCTATATATATTATATCTACACATTTTATATATATATAATTTATTACATATCTTATTATATGTATTATATATTACATGTATACCTTACGTGCTTATCTGTTTTATGTGTTACTTTTTATACGCGACTTACTTGCTTTTCATGCTACATGCATATGTTTTTGCATCCATACCCTACAACTGCCTTATATAAAGAATACTTATATAAACGCTTGGTTGTTGCAGGGTTATGGCTTCGTCAGATTCTACCATCACGTATCAGGGTTAGACCAAGAGCAATTGGTTAGAGGGCGCAATTGATTTGGTTCCAGAGGTTGATTATGAGTCTGATCCGGCTGAGGATTTGCCAGCACCTGAGCATGCACCAGTAGTGGATGACCATGCTGATCAATTTGATGTAGACGCAATGTTAGATGCACTGGTTGTACCTACCCCTGAGGCTCTTGGCTAAAAGCCCGATTCTGACCTTGAAAAGGGTCCCGAGGAGGACCCTGAGGAGGATCCTGAGGAGGACCCTGAGGAGGATCCTAACAGTGATGACAGTGACACTTCTGTAGTGGTTGTACCTAAGATTAATGAGCTGCCACTAGTTGTGATGGGTCCTGAGATTGAGGTTGCTTTTGAGGATGACAGTGTTCCTGAGGATGAGATTGATGCATTTCCTAAACTTAAGGTTGCTCTTGAGATTGTGATTGTACCCAAGGTTGAGGTTATACTAGGAGTTAAGGTTGTACCTGAGTTTGAGGTTGTACTTGGGGTTGAGGTTGTATCTGAGGATGAGGTTATGCTTGAGTTAGAGGTTGTTCCCGAGTTAGAGGTAGTTCCTGAGTTAGAGGTAGTTCTTGAGGCCGAGATTCCCGTTTTACCTACAATTATTATGCCACCTGGGGAGCAGGCCCCTCTTGGCCGACTTTATCGTTGTTCTTATGGTAGTCGCTATTGTAAGCAGACTGCTGTGAATAGGGTTAGAGCACCACGTGTACCACTATCAGTGACTAGAGCTAGGGAGATAGCTGCTCCTTTACAATTATCACCTGCTAGATCATCTTCCCCATCACCAGAGTCTTCATCAACACCTTCTTCATCTGATCCTTCAGAAGTACCTTCAGATCATTCTGGACCATCTCGTAAGAGGTCCCTACCATCATCAGATTTAGACTCAGATTCTTCATTTCCACCATTGCCAGACCGTAAGAGGTGTAGGATTCTAGATTCATACTCTACACCAAATTCTTCCTTAGCTGAGGACAGGGTTGTTCCTCATTCTGCTTTCTTTTATGCTCGTCATGTGACAGTTGGTAGAACAGCCCTCATTCCTTCATCAGCACCTGTGGCACTTCCCTCATGCATATCTGGATCATCCTTACCTAAGTAAGGAGTGTCAGCAAAGGATGTGTCATCTATGCCTGTTCATGTACCTACTAAGATACCTGGTGAGCTTAGGTTGAGTCGTCATGAGGAGGCATCTAGGACACATGACAGAGAGATGGGCTTCATGCATATTAGGTTTACAGATCAGCGGACTAAAGCCAAGGCAGTAAAGAGAGAGAAATAATACGGTATATCGAGCTAGATTCACTACTGCAGAGAGAAAGATTTCAGATTTGAGACAGAAGTTATGGCATACTAGGGCTGAGTTGAGGCATGTGCACTATGGGGGTCTTGCAGACTTTGATCACATTCGTTGGATTGAGAGGCATCTACACTTAGGCTAGTAGTTTGGGATATAGATTAGCATATAATAGCTTTCTTTTGGGTTGTAACCGCTAAACTGGAGTACTACCCAGTTAGTCAGAACTAGTAGTATGTTGGGAATTATATTTGAGTTGATAAGACAAAACATGAATAAAACAAGATGGAAACAAGAAGGACCAAAGTCGTCATTGTGGGATTCTAGAAGATGTAGGAGAAAATGAAGATTTGGTCAAAAAGAGATAAAGTTGAAAAGATATCAAGATAAACATTAGATGATTTACTTATTTAATATCTTTTATTAGTTTCCATGTAAGCCTTGACTCCTTATGCTATAAAAGGAGGTCTAGGCATATTGTTTTAGGTGTGTACAAAAAAATGTAGTCGACTAGTAAAGATGTGTGTGTTCTAGGCGTGTGGTTCATTTTAAATGCCTAGAATAAGTGTTGTAGCCTCAAGATTAATATTCCATTGATCCTGTTACTAGTTAGAGTAACCGTTCTAGAATTGATCATCTAGAAATGGGGCGTATAGTAAATAATATGAAGAAAAACCTTGTGTTAATAACAATGATTCTATGTATTGAATATTTCGCCTTTGTTATTAATTTATCCTAGAGTAAAGGTCTAGACAACCTGAGCTTACAACGATCTATAGGTTTTCACATAGTAGATCTAATCAGACACTCGTACTTGTTTTGCTATGTAAGAGGAAGTACCAAGTATTGTTCTAATGACAATAAGTTATGACTTTGCTATTTATGATGTCGATTTATTTCTTGCTATGATTGATGTATGATTATTCGTTGTATTATTGTATCATTATTTGCGTGACTATTGTATATTGTGGATTCATCGAGTGTAAAATCTTATTCGGTGTTGTATTGTCTTGATTTAGAAGAACAATAGTGAACACGTGTGCTAGAATGACTAACAAACAAATCAAAGAGCTTATAGCCTGATATGTATGAAAACACATATCCGTTTTATGTCAAAAATGGCCCTAAAAAGTCAAAATTGTCCTTTAAATGCTTGAATATTGCTTGTTTTGTCTTTGTGATTGTGTAGGTACGGATATTACAAAAATCTAAAGAAAACGGTCAAAACCAGACAAACACGGACACGGGAAAGGAAAGAGAATACAAGAGCCGGGAGAATGCTATCTAAGGTCAACAAAAGTCCACCCTTGGTCATCCAAAGTCAACCACAAAAAGACAAAACCCAAAAATTCCAAATCAGTCCCTCAAAGTTAACCAAATTGCAAAAAGAGTCCCTAAACCCTAATGGTGATAACTCTTTTAATTATAAGAGTTAACACCCGTTAACTTCCTTATAACAAATCCAAAGCCCGAGCCCAAATCCTACCCAGGCCCAAAACCTTTATAAGCCCGAAGTTATAAACCCGGGTAAAAAGAAAAAAAAAATTCAAAACCCCTTTTTATAAAAGAAAGTTACGCGGGAAAACTGGTTTCTACTGTTCACCCATCGTCTCCGTTTAACCTCGAGTCAAAACAAAGGGGTAATTTAAATTGGCTACGTGGCATAGCAATTCAAGTAATAAGGTACACCATGGCAGGGATAAACGTCACCAAGCTTTGTGATTGGTCAATTCCCAAAGGGAATGACACGCGGCTCTAATAACAAACACACGAGGAATGAGGATTTTACACTAAAACGCTCACAAAAGAAGCACAATGGTATCTGACACACGGATTGCCACGCTGGCAATCCGTGTGATCTAAATCTAATCTAAAGGCTCACAATCGACATCTAATGATTGAGTTGAATAGATGGTTGAGATGAAAAGGGGCGTGTAACCACCTTAGGGGCCTAGAAGATTCTCCTGGCAGCTATAAATAAGACCTCCTCACTCACTCTTGGATATCTTCCTTTTTCCCGTTTTTAAGTAGTTAAAAAAGTTAAGCTAAATTTTCATTTTTTCAATGTAATTTGCTCTTGTAATTTTCAGTTTCAATCAACCTATTGTAATCAGTTTTCTAGTTAATGAAATCATAAGTTTTATTTTAATAAACTATCATAAGCTTTTTACTCTCAAATGTTGTTGCTACTGTTACATAAGCTCCTAATAAGCTCATATTAAGCTCTTTGAGTCTCTAATCTCAAATTGAGCTCAATTCAGTCATTTAATCTACTGTAACTCTAAAAACAGCTTAATACCTTGGCTATTTGGATTTTTTGAGCTTTTGGAAGATGAGCTTACTTTGGAAGAGCTCATATGGACTTTTACTGGCTTATTTACAATAAGCCAGAGCTTGTAGATAGCTCAATTGAGCCTTTGATACCTTTGTTTAGCTAAGGCTAAAGTAAGTGTTCATTTAAGCTTTTTGTCTTAATTTTCTTAGTTCATTAATTTCTTAATTGTTGCTTATCTTGCTTATTTGTACTTATTAATATTTTACCATGCTTAATGAATATGTTTGATTAGATGCTCTTAAGTTTAGTAGTATAGTAGTTATATTTTTATGTTTAGTCTTATAAATGTCATTAAAAACAAACAAAAAATATAGTGTAGCTTATAGCTTATTAATTTGGCTTATTATATGTTTAAATAGGTTTTATTAGGTAAGATGAGAAGTTGCTTGTTTATCTGTATTCAGGTTGTGCTCAATAGATTTCATATTCATAAGCTTAATTGGAATCTATGAATTTTAAAGGGGTGTTTGGCACAACATATATAACACCAAGTTAAGTACTGTTTGAGGCCTTGTGACTTTTGTGGTTGATTCTCAACTTTCAAATAAGTCTGTTTAAGCTAAATTCATAAGCTAGGATTGGGATAATTAGTTTTTCATAAGTTAGGTTAAAATTAGTAGAAATCTGTCAAGTTTTTTTTGCATAATTTAGCTTAGATCTCTTCTAGCATTATCCCATTATTTTTCTTGTCTTTCATTTTGAGTTTTTTTAGCTTGTTTAGAATGTCTCATTAGGTCTTGGCATTTTTGGTCTAGTCTAAAGATTTTTGGTCAGATTGTTGTCAACTGCATCAGAACATAAAAAATGCATAAGTTACAATTTCTTTCTAGCTTCATTTCAGTAGGTTAAAAATAACATTTCGCTTTTGATTTTCAATTATAAAAAGCTTTAGTCATATTCACAAGTTTACAATTAGTTAAAATTATAGCTTATTTTGACATCATAAATTTTAGTTGGCAACAAATTGCTTTTTTTTTCTTTAATTTCAAAGTAAAAAACCCCCTACAGACATGATTTAAAGCCTTAGTCTTGTTTTCAAAGTGCTTTTTCATTAAGCATTTAGTTTTCAAAATCATTTTTAAAAGTAGATTAGAGTAGCTATTTAGTTGTAGTATAAGCTTTAATAAGCTATTTCCTTACAAGGATCTTAGAGCTTACCTAAAAATAAGCTCAAAAGTCCTTGCAGGGACTGTTTGGTTCTAAATCCATTTAAGTGCTTATTAGGATTTTATAGCTTTTTGCTTTTAAGTTTTAGCTTAATTTGTTCTTATAATAGCTTATTAGGTTAGAAGTAGTCAGTTTATAGCTATTTGAGTCCTAGTTAGCTTATTTTAGCCTTTTTCAGTTAAAAACCAAAATTACCAAGAGTAGCTTGTAGCTTTTTCTTAGTGCTTTTTAGTTGCTTAATTAGATTTCAAAATGTGTTTAGCTTATTATTTTAAGTAGGTCTTTAGTTGAACTTTAAGTAGGTAAAAAGCTCCTTGGCCTAAGGATCCAATTATAAGCTTAAAAATAAGCTCAAAGGTTCCTATAGGGCCTGTTTGGTTATTGGTTTTAAAACTAGAGCTTATTTAGTTTTCTAGCTTATTGCTTGCTTATTTTTAGTTTTGATTAGCTCATTAGCTTAGGTTTAGCTTATTATAGCTTATTTAGTCTTAACTTTAGCTTATTTAGTGTTTTAAGCTTATTTCAGTTTACTTCAGAAAAAATCCAAAAAAATATAGTTTAGTGAATCTGTCATCTTTTCAGCTAGTTTCTAGCTTATTTAGGGCTTTTCATAAAAAGTTGCTTTTCTTAAAAATGCTTATTTTTAGGAGCTTTACAACTTTGCTTTTATAAGTTTAAAAAATAAAATAAAAAAGGGGAAAGTGGAAATCGGAGGTGAGCAAGACTCGAACCCCCGACCTCAACACCCTCAACCCTTTATAATACCACAGACTACCACTGCGCCCTAGGGTCTTTTTCATTAGACTCTTACACAATTTAATTCTTATACTCATTTTAGCCAATAAGCCTTATAAGCTGTTATAGCTTATTTCGTGGCTTATTCTATAAGCTGTGATCTCAAGCTTATTTTTCCTAGGTTCTAATTAGTTTAAGCTATTTTCTGTAATTTTTCTAGAATTTTTATAATTAGTTTAGTATTTTTAAACATTTATTTTCATTAAAAACTTTAAAAAATCATAAAAAATAGAAAAATAATCAAAAAAATATAAATCTTTTTTAGAAAATTTTCTTTTATCATAAAGTTTGTAGGAAAATTGGTTTTGCTTTCGTAGGGTCTAATTTGCAAAATTTCGATTTTTAAAGAACGAGATTCATTCCCGTTCTCGTTTTTCGTGTTTTAACGCTCATTTCAACTCCGTTTTTGTTCTAGTTTTCTTTAAACTTACTTTTTAGTCAAATAGAGTCCATTTAAAAAGAAAAATTTAAGTTAGGTTTAATTTTAGCAATTTAGGGTTTTTGACCTCCGTTTAGGGGTCCCGTTTTGCGTTTTTAGTTAAATTTTGGTTTCCCGTTATTTGTCTTCGTGCTTAATTGTTATAATTTGTTAATTTTAATTTTTAAAAGTAGATAATCAAACCAACCTTTGTTTCCAATTCAAATCATTTTCCGAACATCAAACGGGGTTTCAATTTCATAAATCGTTGGGATAACGACCCGTGAATCATACTTCCCGGTTAATATACGTATTATATTATATATATATTTGGGAAGATTTTCCTTTTTCCTTTGTCCTCAAGGGTAATTTGGTAATTTTCGATCATATTATATATTTTATTATTACGTATATATAGATTTTACCGAATCAATTTTTGGCGCCGTTGCCGGGGATTTGTGATTAAGATTCTCTCGTTTGAAGTTTGTTGATCGTGATTTGAAGACCCTTTCATTTTTCAAAGTTTTGTTTTTGTTTAAAAAAATAAAAAATTATAAAATATAAAAAATAAAAAATAATTTTCTTTTCTTTTAGTATAATTATCATATAAAAAAAATATTAAAAAAAAATCAAAAAAATATAAAAAAAAATTATCCATAAAAAAATAAAATAAACAAAGTTGGTAAAAGAACACCAACAAATAATACCTTCAATTGAGGTATTATCCATTAGTAAGTTCCCAACTCGAATCAAAGATTTAAAAACTTGCCATTTGTGTCATTTACGAAATACGGCTCACCTTAAAAAGTAAAATTTTTAAGAGCTACCATGAAGTAAATTTGATTATTTGGTTTAAGTTGTCTTTTCGTTATCCGTTAAAATAGTTTGTTAAAAAAATAATAATAAAAATTAAAAAAAAATTAGTTTAAATTTTCTTTTTCTACTTTGTGCATGCGCACTCGTTCTCAAACCCGCAACCGTAACCGTCAACAACAAGCCCAACCGGCTGTTGTTCAACCATTTCATTTAGAAGAACCTTTTGTTAATCCTCCATTAGTTCCGATGGCTGATAACCGGACTATGGCACAATTGCTCCAAGCACCCACCGAGGGGTACGAGGATGCAATTGTAATTCCCGAAATCAATGCTAACTTTGAGTTAAAGCATGGTTTGATCAATCTTGTTCAAAACAAACAGTTTTTCGGACATGATAAAGAGGATCCACATGCTCACATCCGTTATTTCAATAAGATTACTTCAACAATGAAATTCCCGGATATCCCGAGCACGTCAATTAAGCTTATGCTTTTTCCGTTTTCTCTTGAAGGTTCAGCCCGGATTTGGCTAGAAAAAGAACCTCCTCGATCAATTTTGACATGGGATGATCTTGTTTCAAAATTCATTAATCAATTCTTTCCTCCTTCAAAAACGACAAATCTTCGTAACGAAATCACGAGATTTCAACAAAGATTTGACGAATCGTTTTATGAGGCTTGGGATCGATTTAATGACCTTTGATAGGTTGATTTTTAGTTCTTAACTATATATATAATATAATAAAAAAAAATATATAATCTAAAAACAAAAATCAAAATTCAATGATGCCAGGAGCAGTATAGACTATTCCCGGGTCGTTAATCCCCAATGAGGCTGTGCTGGAAAATCGATACGGTCGAAAGATTTGAGTTTGAATGAGAGAAAGGATTGAGAGTGAGGAAAGCTGAATTAAACAATAACAAACAAAAGCGTTTAAGAAAAACCTAAAAATTACGAAGTTAAGCTGAAAAACGGGAGCACGAATCCCGAACAAAGGGGGAAAAACCTAAAATCTTTAAAATTAACCCTACGAAGAAATTTTTGCTTCTAAACTACTCTACGGGACAAATAACGAAGAATGAAAAAGACTAGACCGAAAACGGAGTTCGTTTGACCCAAAAACGAGTCAAGACAAAAACCGCACCCGACCCCGTTCTTTAAAGAACGAAAAGTTGTAAAAATGACCTTACGAAATTTTTTATATTTTTCCTACAAACTAGATGACTAAATAAAATTTTCTAAAAAAGAAAAATATTTTGTTTTGATAATTTTTGTATTTTTTATGAATTTTTAAAACTTTTAACTAAATTAAATTGTAAAAAAAATACTAAATGACTTCGAAAAATTCTGAAAATTTTACTAAAAATACTTAGCACTATAACAAACCTACGAAAAATAAGAAACAAAAAGTTGGCTTAATAAATAAGCCCGAAATAAGCTGTTAACAGCTTATAGGCTTAATGGCCAAAAATGTATATAAATACCAAAGCCCTTGGGACTATAACGAAAAAGTCCCAAGGGCGCAGCGGTATGTGTGTGTATTAAAAGGGTTGACAGAGTGTGAGGTGGTGGGTTCGAGCCCTGCTCACTCCCTACCTCCACTCCTTCCCCTTTTTATTATTTTTTAAAAAATTTCAAAACCAAGTTTTAAAAGGCTTAATTTTAAGCACTTTTAAAACTTGGACTTTTTTGAAATAAGCTAAAATAAGCCCTGTGAAAGGGCTTATATTATGACAGAATACAAAAGAAGGCACACTTAGCTTTTTTTGGGTCCTTTTTTAAACTGACTTTAACAAGGATTAAACAAATAAGCTTAAAATAAGCTAAATTATGTCTAAGGTCTAAAAAAAAACTAAAATAACACAGAATAAGCCATTTTTGTAAACTAAATAAGCTAAAACTATAAAACACTAAAATTCTAACTAAACCCCGTGCTCAGCAAAGTAGCTTTTATGAAGTATTTAAACAACTCTTTTTAGAAATTGTTTTAAGATATATGCCTCTCATTGAAATGCCAAAATTCAACAAATGGTCAAAGCACTTTATTGAAGAAACAAAGAGAAACATAGGATATTTTGCATTACAACCGTAAATGCTGAATGTTCTTGCCAGCATCATGAACAAAAGTTCCCGAGAAATCGAATATCCAGAAAATTTCTATTCCGTTGTGCTCTAATAGAACTAGATAGGACTATGCTTTAGCCTATTCCGGGGGCAAGCATAAATCTTGTGCCTCATTCTATCTACAAGCAACTTGGGCTTGGACTTTGAAGCCCACCCTAATGACACACAAGCTTGCTAACCATTCCGATTACGCACCCAATGGGCATAGCCAGGATTTGTAGTTAGAGTTGTGGTTTCCTTTATACTGCTGAATTGTTGGTGGTTAATTTGAACCAACCGGAGATGCCTATTATTTTAGTTGAACCTTTCCTCGCAACTGCAAAAGCTCTCATTGATTTATATGATTAAAAATTATACAATAAGAATGTAGGAAGTGAGTAACTTGTCCTTTTATGCCTAGACAAAAAAAATCTTAGAAAAGGAAGAATAAGCAAATTGCACATGCTATTTATATCATTGAATTTATCGATAATGAGCCATTAAGTGGCAGAACCACTATTCATTCCGATGGCTCTCCTCCTAGTTCACTCTGGGGAAGACTATGATAATCTTTAGGAGTTCGCCGATGAAACTCACTTTTCTTGATTCATTTCCACCAGGTAATGATGATTCAGTTCTTAAGAAGAGACGTTTCATAAGAAAAATTTATTCAAGATTTATCAAAACCCCCTTTTCGAATTTGACATCACTTCACCTCTATCAACGTAAATCCTCTATTTAAACGAGATGTTTGTGTGGAACTTTTGTAATATTTTTTTTCCTCCTACTTTGTGCATACAAATTTAAAAAAAACAAAAACAAAATAATTAAAAAAAAACCAAAATCGGGCTGGCCCAAAATAGAAGCCCATTACTATAGTATTGTGGCCCACTGTCAAAAATATGTTTTGGGCTAATTAGTCCGAAGTCAAAACGACTTCGTTTTTTACGGTGATTTGTCGACAAATGTGTATATTAGTAATAATTTTTTTTATATGCTTATGTGTTGGGCCTCATGTTTAAAGTGTTTTTTTTTTTTGCTATATGGATTTTTTTTTTAATATAATGGGTTGTACGTTTGTGACCATATCGATTATTTTAAAGTTATTAGGTATCGAAGATGTTTTCGCGGGTATTTTTTTTATCTGAATAAATTGGAACTTTTGTAATATTCTTTTTTCCTCCTACTTTGTGCATACAAATTTAAAAAAAACAAAATAATTTTAAAAAAAAAACCAAAATTGGGCTGACCTAAAATGGGAGCCCGTTACTGTAGCACTGTGGCCCACTGTCAAAACGACAGTGGATTTGTCACTCAATGTGTAATATATTAATGTAATTTGCATGTTTGTTGCTATATGTGTTTCCCTTAATTATTGTTGCATATAGTTGTTGCCATGTACAGTTTGTTTAGCTCTCTTTTTGCTTCTTCTTGAGTAATTATCGAATTGTGTTTACAAGGTTGTTATGTATTGCGTACGACTGTTCTAAGTAAGGTTGTTATGATTGCTACTTATGCCCATGCCTTGAGTTGTAGTTGCGTAATTTTGATAGTCATACTAGGTAGCTATTGAAAAATTGTTGTATTTTATACTACGTAATGCAATGAAAAGAAAAGAAAATTAGTACCTAAGTCTATTGTGAGTGGTGCGACTGGAGGTGTTGGTAGTGGTAATGCGGGTTTTAAAAACCTTAATGGGGATGCTCGACAACGGTTGGAGGTTCCCGTGAATATGAATGTTAATGTACCTGAGCGTGATACGTTTTCAAAAAATCCTGATGGTCCGCAACAAAGGTCTATTAGAGATGTTGGTGCCTTTGGTCAGGATCTTGGTGGTTTGAAACGAAGACGTTTATGTAGGGTGGGTGATGTTGGACCGTCACAAGCTGTGCGTAAGTATTACGTTTGTTTTTTTTATATGAGTTTATTTACATATCTGAACGTTTCGCAGCTCCGCAAAAATTGGAGGTACCCGCGAATATGAACGTTAATGCACCTGAGCGTCATACGTGTTCGGAGAATCCTGGTGGCCCGAAACAAAGGTCTACCGGAGATGTTGGTGTCTTTGGTCGGGATCTTGGTGGTTTGAAACGAAGGCGTTTATGTAGGGTGGGTGATGTTGGACCATCAGAAGCTATGCGTAAGTATTACGTTTGTTTTTCTGAATGTTTTTTCGATATCAGTTTATTTACGTATCCGAACGGTTCGTAGGCGATCCTCAGCGTTTACAAGTGCCCACAAATATAGATGTTGACGTACTGATCTGCAAATGTCTTCCTTCGCGTGACTCTAACCCACCTCGTCCCCCCCTAGTCATCTGTCTCTCCCTTATTTTATGTTATTCATTACTTACAGATCCACTACATTTATAGTGAGATGTTATCTTATACATTTATTGTTCTTTTAGGCGCCCAACTTCAGTTGCAAAACGCGAATTTTAGTTTGTCTGAATCTATTTCACAGAATGGCACGCCTGCGTCAGTTGCACAAGGATCTGGTTATGGTATCTTTCAGCAACAGAATCAAACGGTGTTGTTGGGAAAACCGTCAGGCTATAAGTCTGTTGGGAAGTGTGAGCATAGTTGCGAGCACCTTGGAGCGTTGTTCTGGTATGAAGAACGACTTAAGAGTATTGGGAAATGTACGATATAAATATAATCGTTGTTGTAAAGGAGGCCGGGTTATCTTGCGTACGTATCAAATATATCCTGACTATATAAAGTTGCTTTTAGGATCGTCATTTTATGGAAAATATTAGGGCCTATAATCAGATGTTTAGCATGACATCTTTAGGTGCGCATATAGACGAATCAGTCACCATTAGTCGTGGCCCATATGTATTTAAGATATCTGGACAGTTGTATCATTGGATAGGCTCTTTATGTCTAGCGGAAGGTGAGCCACCACGATTTTTATAGCTATATATTTATGATACAGATAATGAGGTAGATAACCGCATGAACCATTTTAAGGGAAAAATAGTAGTCTTCGTAGAGACATTGTTGAAGGGCTTATAGAATTGTTAGATACCCATAACGCGTTGGTTAAGCTATTTAGAACTGCCCGTGAGAAGTTAGCAGATACGCATGTACCAAATTTTTAGGTATGTTTATATAATGTTGTTGGCGCTTACGAATACGAGTTGCCGACCGGTGATATGTTAGGTGCTATAGTGTATGAGCCTGGGCCTGAAACAGATATGGATTACGACATAGTTATTGAAGAATGTTCCGGCCATCCACAACATGTGAATAAGCTTCATCCATCCTATATGTCACTACAGTTTCCGCTTTTATTTCCGTACGGAGAGGATGGCTATTCAAAGGAGTTGAAGTTGGTTGGCGGTATCGGGACTTCTGACGCAGATAAACGTCTTATGATGAAGGCCTATTATGCGTATCTCATCCATGATCGAGAGAACTTTTATAATTATTTATCGAGAACAGGTGGACTGTTGTTAGAAATACGGAAAAGTATCGGTCACTTCCAATATATGTAGTCATAGCTCGTAGTAATTAGTAATGTTATGTTAGTAAGCTAACCGGGCCAAAGCCCCATGGACAAGCCTACTAAGGGCCCGTGGCTGGCCTTGGTATGACATATATAAACCCTCTCCACACATGGAGAGGGTGTTGGTTGTTCATTTCTCACAGTACACTAAGCTAATATTATCCTTTTTCTTTCTCTCTCTAAGTGTTCATCCAACCATATCTTTCCCTCTCTAAAAACCCTAAGTAAATCCTATCATACATGTGTTAAGATATTCTATAATTGGTATCAAGAGTCATGGGGTGTTTGTGTTGGTTTTGTGTGCGTTTTGTCTACTCGTTTTACTAGTGTTTTTGGTTCGAATCCATTCAAAAAGTTTTTACTTTTTGAGAGTTTAAAAAACATAAAGATTTTAACTTTCTTTCTTAGTTATCTTAGTATAGACTAGAAGTACAAGAAAATCTTTCAAAAACCATAAAAATATCAACTTTTTGAGTTTTTTTTGGTTAAAAAGAGGGTTTTGTACCAAGAATCTTGATTTTAAATTTTTCGTGTCAAAACGTTAAAGTTTGTATTTTTAAGGTTCTAATAGTCTTAGATAGGTAAGAAGTACTAGAAAAATCAGGTAAAAACGTCAAAAAGTGAGTCTTTTTAAGATTTTTGTTTTTTGAGTTTCGTAGTGTTTTGGGCGATTTATACATTTGTTCCATAGGCGATTTATACGTATTTTTACCACAGGCGATTTATATGTATAGGTTATGAAGGAGATTTATACAAGTCCCGTTAACACAATCAATTTATACGTAACTTTGCATAGGCGATTTATACGTATTGTTACTATAGGCGATTTATACAAGTCCCTTTACAACAGGCGATTTATACGTATCGTTTGTTAAGGCGATTTATACAAGTCCCTTTACAAAAGGTAATTTATACGTATAGTTTGTTAAGGTGATTTATACAAGTCTCTTTACTACATGCGATTTATACACACTCATTGCAAGGCATTTTAAACGTGGTTTTCTTTCCAATGCGAATTATAAAAAACATATTCATTTCCTTAAGGAGATTTATACATAATTTGCTTAGGTGAATTATACGCTTTCATTGGGTGATCTATACACGTTTATTAGGTGAATTATACAGTTGTTCTTTGATTTGTAAAATCCCGTGAAAACTTAATTTCTCGGTTTTATCAAGAATTGTAAAATCCTGTGTATTCCGAAAGACTCAACTTCATTAATCAAAACTCACTTTAACACAACAACCTCCAATCACTGTACGATCAGCTTAATCTTATCACATTGAAATGGATTCAATTATTTCACTTGGACAAAAGAATACTCTTGCTGAGTACATGATACTCTCCGGTGCTGACAATCGTCCACCTATGTTGGACAAGGACCTGTATGATTCTTGGAAAAGTCGAATGGAATTATACATGCAAAATAGAGAGCACGGAAGAATGATACTTGAATCAGTTGAACATGGTCCTCTCATTTGGCCTACGGTTGAAGAGAACGGTGTGATCAGAACAAAGAAATATGCTGAATTATCTGCTGCTGAGAAAATTCAAGCTGATTGTGATATGAAAGCTACCAATATCATTCTTCAAGGCCTTCCTGCTGATATCTATTCACTTGTAAATCATCACAGAGTTGCTAAAGATTTATGGGAGAGAGTTCAATTACTGATGCAAGGTACCTCTTTGGCAAAGCAGGAAAGAGAGTGTAAGCTGTATGATGCATTTGATAAGTTTACTCACATCAAGGGGGAATCACTTCATGCATATTACTTGAGATTTACTCAGCTGATTAACGATGTAAACATCTACAAAATGAAAATGGAGCAATTTCAAGTTAATACTAAGTTCTTAAACAGTCTTCCACCTGAATGGAGTAAGTTTGTGACTGATGTCAAGCTTGTTAAAGATTTGCATACCTCTAACTTTGATCAACTTCATGCATATCTTGAACAACACGAACTCCATGCAAATGAAGTCCGTATTATGCGTGAACGCAATCAAGATTCACTTGCATTTGTTGCAAATCAGCAGATGACACCACCTCACTTCAACACTTATCAGTCTTCTTACAACAATCCTCAACTTCAACAATAGTTTTCACCATCACAATGTGGATCAATCCAACCCAATCAACATTACTCATCTCATTATCCATCACAAACTCAATTCAATCATTCATCCATTCCACCATCACATACATTTCAGTCTTAAATGAAGCATCAAACCTTATCTGTGCCACAAGCAATTCCACAAGTTTCTCCTAGAGATGATCCAATTGCTTGTCTCAATAAAGAAATGGCTTTTCTAACCGTTGTAGCTTCTTCAAGGTTCCCTTCTACCAATAATCAACTCAGAACTTCCTCTAATCCAAGAAACCAAGCCACTATTCAAGACGACAGGGTTACAGTGCAACAAGTTCAGGGGAGACAAGGGCAAAATTATTCTGGTACTATGTATAAGGGCAATGCTACAAGCTCAAGGGGAAATACTACAAGTGGACAGGCAAGATGTTTAAATCTTACAACTGCAAGGTGAAGGACATATGACTAAGGCAATGCACTCAGCCAAAGCGACCAAGGAATGCAGCATGGTATAAAAGGAGAAAGCCTATGTTAGCAGAAGCTCAGGAAGCTGGGCAAATATTAGCTGAGGAGCAACTCACATTTCTTGCAGATCTAGGAATTCAACTTCCTCTAATCTAAGAAACCAAGCTACTATTCAAGATGGCAGGGTTATCATGCAACAAGTTCAGGGGAGACAAGGGCAAAATGATTCTGATTGTGATGATCTCTCGACTGCAAAAGCGGTTCTTATGGCCAATATTTCCAACTATGGTTCTGACGTTATCTCAGAGGTACCAAATTCTGTAACCTATCTGAATAATATTGATAATCAAAGTGTGCATGCATTGCAGGATTTTGAACATTCACCAGTTATGGATTTTACAGGTAATGAGGTATCTAGTGATAGCAATATCATTTCATATTCTCAATATTTGCAAGAAACACAACAGGCAACTGTTCAAGATACTAATTTGCACGCACAACAAGATTCAATAATTTTATTTGTGATTGAAAAAATGTTCGAACAAATGATTAATCATGTGAATAAATGGGAAAAGGCTAATAAGGAACAGAATAATGAATCAATAACCGCTGAGTTAGAAAGATATAAGAAAAGGGTCAAAACTTTTAAACACCGTCTTAACATAGATTTAAGTAGTCGTAAAAAGATGATTGATTCTCAAATGGATGATATGATTAGGGAGAATCTTGCACTTAAAGAACAAATTGACTCACTTGAGCAAAATCTTTCTAAACAAACCAAAGAAAAGGAATCTTTATTTTAGACCTTTACAATTTTCAAAAATGAATCCAAAGAAAAGGAAAATAAATATATGGAAACTGAAATTGATTTGGAAAAGAAGATTAAGGAACTTGATAACATCATTTGTAAAGCGGGTCAATCTGCTCAGACAGTGCATATGTTAACTAAGCCCCAAGTGTTTTATGATAATACACACAAACAAGCTCTAGGTTATCAAAATCCGTTTTACCTTAAGAAAGCTCAGCGGATAAAACCAACCTTGTATGATGGTGTTGTTATATCTAATACTCATGTTACTATGCATGTGATTGATGATGAAGAAACATTGATTTTGGAAGAAGTGAGTCGATCAAAAATGTTTGAAAAGGCAAAGGATCCTGAAGTTATTACAAAGAAAATTTCTCATAAACCTATCGATTATGAAAAATTAAATAGCCTAATAGATGATTTTGGAAAACGTTTTTCTCTACAACAAGAATTTTTAGCTGAACAAGCGTTTTGGTTTCATACGATCAATCCTACCATTGAACCTTCTTACACACCACCTGTTATAGTGGAAGTTCCATGTGAACTACCTAAGGTGAGTTTGGTGAATGCAAGCCTTAAAAAGCCTAAATTCCACCTCGCCCAGTTTGACTCTGTACACAATGTTTATGATGATGAGGTCTTATAATTATGAGTTTGGAAGAGGTGATATGGGGGTTTGAGCTTTAACCTATTTAAATGTGTTAAAAATGATCTTAATTCAACTTTTATTAAATCGGTAAAAGACATCTTCAGTGTGTTTGATTAGGTTACTTAATTGAATTAACGTAAAGTACAAAAGCTTTTTGACCAAATGGAAGTGTGGTGGGCGGTTGTTCAACAGGTCTTCAGTTGATAAACAATTCTTTGGAAATTGCTAAGAAATAAATTCGTTTGAAACATGATCGACTCTTACAAAAAATCATGTCTCAGATGTACTGTTAACTGTGATGAATTCTATGTCTTTGAATAATGATTCTGTGAATATGGAAATGCAAAAGTGTGAATCGTGTGAAAAGTGTTTGAATCTTGATGCTGAGCTTTTGATCGTTGTAAATAGTGTGTGTGGTGTATATATGATATATATATTCTAATTATATATATTATATATATATATTATATATATCTATTTATATTTATTTATATATATATATATATATATTCATATATATATATTATATATAAATTATTATATATATATTATATAATATATATTTATACATATATTTATATAGCCTAAATCGGAAAAAATCACTTTTAAAAGCGCGTTAACCAATCATCAATAAAATATAATTCCAGAAGTATCGACTTCGAAAGTAACCCCTTCTAGTCGTTTCCCGGGTAGTTTTTGTTCCGACGAGGCGTGAATTGAACTTTTTGTTGACGTTTTTAATCGGGATTTTGAATAGATTAAGATTTTTGATTTGGATTCTAATTTCTACAAATATAAAGCAATTAACAAATAAAAACAAGCAACAATTAAAGCGAATACGAATTAAGCACGAAAAAACATTAACGGGATTCTAAAACGTAACCTAAAAACCAAAAACTTCAAATTTTAACCCTACAAAAGCAAATTTAATTTTTAAAAGACCTAAATGATTAATAAAAAATTTAAAAAAAAAGAAATTATATTTTTTTGACTTTTATTTAATTTATTATGAATTAAAAACACTTTTAATCTAAAAATAATCTTAAAAATACTAAACAAATTTATAAAAATCTAAAAAATTCAGGGAAAATACTTTTATGTATTCTTAACTTAAGAAAAATAAATCTGACTAAACAGCTTATCCCAATAAGTTGGAAATAAGCTTATAAAAGCTGTAAGCTTAAAAGGCCAACACCCCTTTTAAATTAAACAATGCAAAGGGTAAACATGAAGTCCCAAGGGCGCTAGTGGTAGAGGGTGTTGGTATTAAAACGTGGGTGGTTAAGGTTGAGATCCAGGGTTCGAGCCTTGGGCCTCCCTATATTGCCTATGTTTTTATTTTTATTTTCCTTTTTCAACACATAACTAATAAGCTAAAATAAGACTTTTTTGAAAAGACACTTTTTATGAAAAGCACAATTAAGCCAGAAATAAGTTAAAAAAAGTGACAGAATGCTAAATGAAAATTAGAGTTACTAAATGAACCTGTTTGGCTTTCAGGAGCTTTTACTAAGGTAAATAAGCTTTAATGAGCACTAAAAAGCTAAAACAGATAATGATTGACCCCTAATAAGCACTTAGACTACAAATAAGCAAACACATCAAGTTGTTAAGCACTACAAAAAGCAATAAAACAGGAGAATCTAAAGACAGTTTCAAAGTACATTTGGACCTTTTTAGCTAGATTTAAAACCTATTAAACACTAAGGATTAAGCTGAAAAGTGAAAATTAGATTAAAAGCTTGTTCAGACAACACAATTAAGCAGGAAATTAAACACATTGCCTAAAAGCATAAGTGAATAGTGATGCAAAAGGGCTTATACTACTGATTTAAAGGATTTAAGTGACAAAAGAGCTTCTGCATCCCTAAAATAAGCTAGGCTAATGAGCTTATGAGACCTCAAAAATGGAAAACAGATTAAGCTTACAAACCAATAAGCTTATGCTATGATTCTTAGGTCTTGAATCAAACTATAACTAACTTAAATTTAGAATTAAAAATAGGCTTTTAGCACTTAAACTAAGAAAACTAAAAACTAAAATGATAAATTATGAATTAACTATGGAGAACAAGTGCAGGGTTAAAACCAACTCAAACTAGTGCATTTTGAGACTGAAATGAAACTTAAACAAGACACCAAAATGGCTTTTAAGCAAGAATCAGATATGAGCAGTTTAAGAAAGCACTAAACTCACAAATGCATACTACTTAAAGTTTAAACCTTAAAACTGAGTTTTAAAACTTAAAAACTTAAACAAACTGACCTAAAGGCCTATTAATAGCTTACCAAAGTTGGCTTATGGGTAAAAAGGCTAACTAGCAGTACTAACATAGGTTAGTACTGCTTGTGCCAAACACCCCTTTAAATTCTTGAAAACTTATTTTGAGCTTGATTAGGACTTTTTAAGCTAAAATTATTGAAAACAGATGTTTAACTAAGTATATTAGAAACTAATAAGCAATTTTCAACCACAAATAAGCACTAGATAATAAGAAAACCAAATAAGCAGGTTTAAGCTAAACTTGACAGTTTAATATCAAAACAAAAACTAATGACTTCTAAATCATAAACAGACTATATTGAGCAATAATAAGCAACATTAACCAACAATAAGCACTAAATAAGCAGTAATAAGCAATTCCAATAAGCAAAAACAGAAAATGACAAAATAAGCCTTTTTGAATAGAAAATGGAACACACCTTAATCCTTGCTTTAAACAAGGGTTTAAGAGCTTCTGAAGAGCTTATAAGCTCATGCTATTGAGTACCATAAGCCCATCCCTAATTGGCTTATCATCCAAAATGAGATAATAGAACAGTAATGAAAAAGAAACAGAACTTGACTTTTTATTGGATAATATTGAGATTACAATGCTTGGAATGGAAAAAAAGTTGCTCAAATAGAAAGCTTGAAACAGAGTTTTTAACAATAAGCAGTAAAGTAAAATGCTAGCAAGAAAAAAAATGTAAAAGATAGGATGATAGAGATGATCCTTCAAACTCAAAATCTCATTCTATTTATAAGGAGGTCTTGTGCACTATGTAAAGAAGGACAGCTAAGGGTTTTAATTCTTCTAAAAATTCTTTCAATCTTGACCAATCAACATTAAACTGCGTCATTAACTTTCCTTTATCGTCGCCAACTCACGTTTTTCTTGTCTAATAATAGGAGTTGCCACGTGCTCTGCGTGTGTCGGGGTGTGAAGAAGTGGTGTGAAAGCAATCGTACAATGGAAGAAGATCTTGCCTGTTTTGAGCCTTCCTCCGTTTCGGGGTTATTTAATTATATTTCAAAAATTTTAAGAAGTTAACAAAAACCGGGCGTAATGGTTTTTTTGGATTAAGGACTAACGTGTAAGTTTAGGGACAGTCAATGTTAGTACCAAAAGACTAACGATGTAAACGATAAGTGGAGCTCGGTGGGCTTTTTGGGCCGGTTTAGATTAAAATGTTTGGACTTTATAAATAGGTTTAGGCTTATTATATGGGCTTTTGAGTTTTAAAAACAAATAAGCTTAAATTAATGGGCTGACTTGGCCCATTAACTTGGGTTGGGTTGGCCCACTAAGATGCATACGCCTTTGGCTTTGGTTTTCCATGCTCTTTCCAATCTCGTGCTCGGTTTTGTCCGGTTTTTGCCTTGTTTTTGTCTTTTTGTGAATATCCGTTACCTGCACAGTAAATAACACAAAACAAGCATATATTTGGCATTTTATGTCCGTTTTTGGTCATTTAAGCTTGTTTTATTTAGAAAAAGGTATGTGTATTTAAGCACATACCAAATCCCCTCATACTAAAATATTGCTGTGTCCTCACGCAATGAAATAAATCCATGTTTAGAAAACCAAAAATTTCAACCCCCTTAAATTAAATACCTTGAAAAGTAGCAAAGTGTAAAATTAAAAGGGATTAAGAAATTACTAGTTTTTTAAACACTCCCCGTTTTTACCATTTTCTTTCTTGCACACATATTTTTCTTATTTTCCATTATATACAACATGCTTGACTTTCATTATTGATCATAACATTTAGGATCACTGAATAAGAAACACCTCAATCCTAAGGTGCCCTAGAAGGATAAATTCATCGTCCTTGATTTTTCACTTATTCCCAAACTAAGCTTAAAAACGAAATCATTGTTAATTACAAGTTGGGATACTAACGCTACTCATATTTGCAATTTATGTAAAACTTTTCCTCTCGACAGATATTATATATTAAGGTGTGTGTGCTCAGTTAGAATTTTGACCATCCAACCCACGTTTTTAGATAGTTATAACCTTTCTAAGTTTCACGTTCCACTTTTAGTTATATGAATTCAAAGGTGAGATTGTCCCATGTAGCAACATTTCTTCTCGGCACATCCCAACCTCGTCGGCTAAGTGACCGGGCTTTTGACACCCCTCAGAGAATAATTTGTCGAGACTTTCTGACTTTTGAACCCTTTACTAAAAAATTTCTGTAAAACTTAGTAAGTTTATAACTCAAAGCAAGCTAATTCCTCCAAAATTAAGACATTGTAGGTAAGTTAATTCCTTTAGAGTGACTTTCTTCTCGGAACCTCCCGACCTCATCGGTCAAGTGCCCAGGCTTTTGACACCTCACAGAGAATACTGATCAGAATTAACAAACGTCCGGTTTCAAAATTTTGTAGGGATTAACAAGTTTAAGTTCAAAAGAATGTTTAAATTTTAGAAAAAGTCATTTTCCCTTTATTTATTAAGCAACTAACTAGCAACATTATTATATTTTTCACATCATTTTCATTTTTCATTTTTTTGCAACATTTATATTTACACCGTATACAGAGAAAATTTCTTTTTAGAAAATTAAAACATATTTTGATCAAAAACTCTTATTTATCAATTCATCGATAAAGCTTTTTACTCTAAAAATGTTGATCTTAACGGACTTTTAAGAGTGATAAAACTCTAACTTGTCTTTCAAAAAGAGCACGTATTATTAGTCATTTTAGAAGCTACTGGGAGAAAAAGCCACAAATTACACTTATGAGCTTTTAAGATTTCCAACTAATCCTTGCTTAGCATTCCAACTTATATTTAACTCTATCATTTTTCATTCTTCGCAAATTTAAAATCTTTAATAAAAAGATCCACGAATGCTTAGCCAAATAAAATTAAGCTTTGCATATTTAAAGTCATTTATGAAAACTTGCAAAATCTTGGCCTTTTGAGCTAGAATTCGCATTTTAAAGCTTCTTGTATAAAAGACTAGCAAAAGCTTATACATTTATAAAGGTTAAGGGAGTAAGCTAGAGCTCAACATGCTCGGTCAAGTAAAAAATTATTCTTATTATCACCAGCTGAAAGTCAACATTTGTGATAAACACTTATTTTATTTTTGCAAATTTTTTAAATTTTGGCCTAAAATCACATTTTTTGTATTTTCTTAGTAAAACGTGGTTATGTGAAATACATAGACAAATGCAAGTGGGATCAAATCAATAGATTCTCCCCTCATACTAGAACGATACATTGTCCTCAATGTGTGGGGGTTGCCAACCCCCTCATACTAATTACAAAGTATATTCCTAATATAAAATGGAATCTTACGTAAACCTAAACCCGTTTATTAATTATGTCAAAGATTAAACGTTAGTCAATAAGATCGAGGATATAGGATTCCCAAAATAAGCATGCAAAAGGATGAAGACTGAGTGAGCGTTGGACAAAACCACGAGCACGAGAGTCTTCATAATCTGAGGAATCCTGCCAATCATCACAGACAACAAAAATACAAGATTGGAAGAGGCGAGTCTCCTCACGTTACACTTATTAGAAAATAGAAAGAAGATAGAAACACAGGTTGCCTCCCAAGAAGCGCTTTGTTTTTGTTAACCGAGTCACGAGCTTGACTCGACCTTGAATTTAATTGTCCATGGGGAAGGTTTAGAGATCTGGGAAAACCATGGGTGGTATATCCCCTCCAAAGTAATGTTTAAGTCTTTGACCGTTCACCTTGAAGTTTGGTCCGTTGGTTGAAGATAACTCAACGGTACCATAAGGGAAAACTTGGGTGACGGTGAACGGTCCGGTCTAACGGGTCTTAAGCTTGCCCGAGAAAATCTTTAATCGAGAATTGAAGAGAAGGACTCGATCACCGACATTGAAAATACGGTTCCTGATTTTGGAGTCATGAGTCTTCTTCGTTTTCTCTTTGTAGATTAAAGAGTTCTCGTAAGCTTGATCACGAAGTTCATTAAGTTTATTCATTTAAACTTTTCGGTGATCACCCGCGATCTTAAGGACGAAGTTGCAATGCTTCAAGGCCCAATATGCCTTATGTTCAAGCTCGATGAGAAGATGACAAGCCTTTCCGTATACAAGCTTATAAGGAGTGCACCCGATGGGTATCTTAAATGCAGTACGGAAAGCCCATAATGCATATTCCAACTTATCAAACCAAGAAGCACGGTTTTCACCTACGCTTCTTTCTAATATACGTTTCAAACCACGATTTGAAACCTCAACTTACCCACTAGTTTGTGGATGATACGCGGTAGAAATTCGGTGGGTAACCCCATATTTAAGCATGACCTTTGCGAATTGGTCATTGCAAAAATGAGTACCGCGATCACTAATAATAGCACGAGGAGTTCCAAAATGGGTGAAGAGAGATTTTAAGAACCTACAAACAACTCGGGCATCATTAGTGGGGAGCGCTTTCGCTTCAACTCATTTTGACAAGTAGTCAACGGCCACAAGAATGTACTTGTTCCCTCGTGAAGATGGGAACGGTCCCATAAAGTCGATGCCCCATATGTCAAAGATCTCGTAAACTTGAATTGCATTTTGAGGCATCTCATCACGTTGCGAGATTTTTCCTTGACGTTGACAAGCATCACACTGTGTGACTAAGTTATGGGCATCTCGGTAAATAGTTGACCAGTAGAAACCGAAATCAAAGACTTTATTAGCGGTGTAGTTGGCACCATGATGTCCCCCAGCGGGTCCATTATGGCAGGCTGTGAGGATATCAACGGCTTCTTGGCCGTATACACACCGTCTAATCACTTGATCCGCACAAATCCTAAACAAGTAGGGGTTGCCCCAAAAATAATGCTTATCATCCCTAAAGAATTTCTTCTTTTGTTGGGACGACATCCCTTTCACAATAAAGTTCTCCGCATGGTAATTTGCAATATCAGCAAACCATGGGGTGTTAGAGTCACCACGAAAAGTCACCATCCTAAGTGTCTCGAGAGGAAATGTTTCGGGGATTCTCTAGTCTAGACAAGTGGTCGGCCGCTAGATTCTTTGCTCCTATTTTATCACGGATAATGACATCAAATTCTTAGAGAAGAAGAATACAACAGAGCAATCTCGGTTTAGAATCTTTTGACATTTCATCATCTTCGGTAACCGTAGCAGTTCTGGTAATAAGTAGGAGCCAGAATATGTAACAATTGCTTTTCCTCTGTTTTTGGAGCGTGAGCGAGTGAGTGCGATCCTGGTGGAGGAACAAATGAGTGTTTTATGAAAGTAAGGAATGGTTTGGAGGCAAAATTGTTAAAACTGGTTGATGATGTGAGCAACAAGTGCAAGTGATTAGCGCGTACGTGCTAGAGCGAGAGGCGAGTAGAGCGAATCTCATTGAACTTCATTCTGGTGTTGCTTCGAATTCATAAAGCATGTGAATAGGAGACAGTCTTCCACTCTTGACTCTGCTTTAACAAGTGTTCTCGGACGAACCTTTGCCATATCCTGGTTGATAGTAGAAGATAAGATCTGAGACATTTTGACCTGATGATTAGTAACCATTAACACTGATTATTCGGACAAGCTCATTCTTCATCATGTAAAACCATGAGTAATACGATTCAAGTATTCGTGACCTAGGCGGGTCAATAGAAACTGGAATCAAAGACTTTTTTTAACGGTGTAGTTGGCACCATGAGTCCCCCGGTGGGTCCATCGTGGCAAGCTGTAAGGATATCAACGGCTTCTTGGCCGTATATACACCGTCTAATCACTTGATCCGCACAAATTCTAAACAAGTAGGGGTCGTCGCCTTCCCAAAATAATGCTTTAACAAGTCCCTTAAAGAATTTTTTTTTTGTTGGGACGTACATCCCTTTACAATAAAGTCTCCCGCATTTGTAATTTTGCAAAGATCTGACAAACCTGGGTTGTTAGAAATCACCCCGAAAAGTCACCATCCCAAGTGTCTCAAGAGGAAATGTTTTGGTAATTTCCTTTTTCTCGGGATCACTTTGATGGGGATTCTCTAGTCTAGACAAGTGGTCGGCCGCTAGATTCTCTGCTCCTTTTTTATCACGGATAATGACATCAAATTCTTAGAGGATAATAATCCAACGGAGCAATCCTGGTTTAGCATCTTGCTTAGCGAGCAAATACTTGAGAGCCGAGTGGTCTGTATACACTATGGTCTTTAACAAGACTAGATATGGTCAGAATTTCTCAAAAGCATACACCACGGCTAATAATTCTTTTTTCGTTGTGGTGTAATGAGTTTAGGCATTGGTCATAGTCTTGCTCGCATAGTGTATTGGCTGAAAATGTTTGGTCTTTCGTTGCCCCAGGATTGCCCCAACCACAAAGTCACTAGCATCACACATAATTTCAAAGGGCAAGTCAAAGGGCATGTCCCAATCGGGGGCAACTAGTATTGGAGCTTTGGGTTAGTTTCTTCTTAAGGGTCTCGAATGCCTTTTGAAATTCGGTCGAGAAAATGAACAGAGTCTCTTTTTCAAGAAGATAGGTCATCGGCCAGGTGATTTTAGAAAAATCTTGAATAAATCGACGATAAAACCCGGCGTGACCTAGAAAACTCCAGATTCCTTTAAAGGACATAAGAGGAGGTAATTTTGCAATAACATCAACTTTTGCCCTATCTACCTCAATCCTAGATTTTGAAATCTTGTGGCCGAGGACAATGCCCTCTTTGATCATGAAATGGCACTTCTCCTAATTTAGAACAAGATTGGTGTCTTCGCACCTTTTGAGCATTTTGTCTAAATGGGAAAGGCAAGATGAGAAAGAATCCCCGAAGACCGAGAAATCATCCATGAAGACTTCCATTGTTTCCTCGAGCATGTCGTGGAAAATGGCCATCATGCACCTTTGGAACATGCCAGGAGCATTACATAAACCGAAAGGCATACGTCGATAAGCAAACGTTCTATAAAGGCAAGTGAAAGTTGTCTTCTCTTGGTCTTGCGGGTCAATAGGGATTTGGAAATACCCTGAGAATCCATCTAAGAAACAATAGTACTCGTTCCTAGCTAATCGTTCTAACATTTGGTCCATGAAGGGTAACGGGAAATGGTTTTTTCGAGTAGCATCGTTAAGTTTCCTATAGTCAATACAAACACGCCACCCGGTAACTAACCTAGTCGGAACTAACACGTTATCTTCATTAGTCACAACGGTTATTCCACCCTTTTTAGGTACACAATGCATGGGGCTAACCCACGGACTATCCGAGATAGGGTAAATCAATCCGGCATCAAGGAGTTTTACAACTTCCTTTTTGATAACTTCATGAATTTTTGGATTAACCCTTCTTTGATATTGGACCGCTGGTTTAAAGTCATCCTCTATTAAGATTTTGTGAGTGCAAAATTGTGGGTCAATACCCTTAATGTCGGAGAGTTTCCAAGCAATTGCTTGCTTATGAGACTTTAAAACCTTTATGAGGCATTCCTTCTCTTCGTCTTTCAAGTTTTTAGCAATTATGACGGGTAATTTATCGGTGCCCTCCAAAAATGCATACTCGAGATGAGAAGGTAAGTCCTTGAGTTCAAGCTCCGGAGGTTCATTAACTGAGGATTTAATGGTTTTAAGTTCCTCAAACTTTAGGTCCTTCGGAGGGAGATGTCACACCCCATAAATTTCAGGTCAATATTTTAAACTTTTTCGATCATTATTTTTTACTTTTATACGTTACGTTTGAATCTGACAGTTTACCGAGAAGTTAAACCGCATAAATCTGAAAAAAGTCATCGGGCGCGTCCCGACATCGGTTATTAATAAATTTAGGCCTTATATGAGATATTTTAACTTTTCTAAGTGTTTCGTGATTTTTAATCACTTCCGATATTAATTTTAGGGTTTTATCTTTTAAATTGCGTTTTTCGCGTTTTTGACCAAACGGAACCCCGGAAACCCGCAAACTTTTCGTGTAAACTCGAGTTATCATCCGTCAAGCTTTGTAATGTTAAAAATTTTGTTCACCTCCCTTTGTTTGACATGTTGGACGCCTAAAACCCCAACAACATCACCATGCATCTTAAATTAATTCATGAAGCATCTTTTGGATATTCCATGCATGTGATCTTGTAAGCATAAGATAGTGACTTATGAGGGAGTCACCCTCATGCACTCTTCACTAGTTTGAACTTCACATGTGACTTCTTGCACATACTTTGACTTCATTTGACCTCAACATGACCAACTTATTCATCCATAATGAACCATGATGCAAAATTTGAACCCATTTGGGTCCTTGGGGCTAGTTCGGCCGAAACCACAAAGACACGCCCCTTTGGTGTGTGTTGGTCACATGAGGGCACTTTAAAGAGCTTCTTTCGAATAGATAATTTTTCGAATAGATAATTTTTAATTTTTCACATATCGCACTTTAAAATCCGATTTAAGGCCGTTTTAAGTCCGATTTTCAAGTTTCATTTGGCTATAACTTGGCCGTTTTAAGGCCGTTTTAAGTCCGATTTGAAGAGCTTCTTTCGAATAGATAATTTTTCACATATCGCACTTTAAAATCGGACTTAAAACGGCCAAGTTATAGCCAAATGAAACTTGAAACATTTTTTGGCAAAACCAAATGAATAGTGTGCTGATGTGAATAGTAAAAGGGGTTTTCGGACACTTTCGGACATTTTTGGACTTTTTAAACTCTAACAAAATATATAGTAACACACACACACACACACACACACACACACACACACACACACACACACACACACACACACACACACACATATATATA
>BQNB010013740.1:32180-59680 GCA_026074375.1 Tanacetum coccineum
AACTCAGACTTTTGGACCTTGGATGGACAGTAGCTAGTTATGACAACCTTAGTTTACTTTAGACTATTTGTTTTGTGTTTTTATCTTAACAACCATTTTAAGTGTATCACATGTCTATCCTTACCCATTATATCTCCCAATAAACTAAATATCATCCGTGTTGCCTTGGAGATTGTTTAGACCATAATCCTAGTTGGTGGAGACTTGTGTACTTTCTAAGCTTATGATAGAATACATATTATGACTGTACAATTGAGTGATCACCCTGAAATTGAACACTTAGTTTAGTAATGAGAGTTGAGTATTTTTGATCCCCTTTTCGTGAGGTGTTCGGCTCAGATGTTTTCTAGCATAAGTAGCTTATAGATTTATTTCTCCAAAATTAATTGGGGAAATCTTTTTATGAATTATTCTAAACGGTTCTACTTGAGGGCAAGTAGAAGTCAAGTGGGGAGATATTTGATAACATCAAATAATTGATACATTTTAATATCATATTCCCTATAAAAATGCTTACAAGTATACTATTAATATATGAAAACGTTACTTAATTGTTAATATTCAATTTTCAAGGACCATGTGAGCATTTTAGCAAAAGACAAGGGATTTGAACAAGAAATGCACCAAAGTGAAGAGTCCAAGACACTTTACGGCGTAACATCCCCGAAGAATTATGCTGTAACATAATCTAACAAAGAAATAAGTCATTACACCATTTTACGGCGTAAAGAGTCTCCAAGATTATGCCGTAACATTCAAATATACTAAAGATGATGTGTCTGACTGAACATTATGGCGTAATATATGCGAAAGGGTTACGCCGTAACACCCTTTTATGCTGTTAGGAAAATATTGTAAACAGACTTAATACTGTTAGTATTAAAGTTAAGTCTGTTAGTTAAAGTTAGTACTGATAGAAATAGTTAGTACTGTTAGTAATAGAAGTTAAGTCTGGTAGAGCAAGTTAAGTCTGCTAGCATTAACTTAAGTCTGTTGTAATTATAGTAATAGTTATCACTTAGCGTTAATCTAGGAAGAGATAAGCATTATCTCTTAACGCGTTTAGGGTTCCTTAAGTTTATAAAAGGAACATAGAATAGTATTGTAAACATATGAGTTGATTGAGAATTTACAATCAAATAGTAATAGTAATAGCAAGTTTGATATTCGTTTTGTGTTCATCTTGGTATAGATATTGATATTCCGCGTCAATATTTATATTCACAGGTATTGTCTCTCATAGTATCTTTGGATTCATTCAAAGGACTATAAGTCGTGTAAGGCTCATTGAGATCCTGTTTATAAGGACCTACAAGTGGTATCAGAGCCACCAAAGGGACTTTACACAAGATTGAACATAGATCAAAACCTT
The DNA here is from genome assembly GCA_026074375.1 of Tanacetum coccineum. Classification (NCBI taxonomy): domain Eukaryota; kingdom Viridiplantae; phylum Streptophyta; class Magnoliopsida; order Asterales; family Asteraceae; genus Tanacetum; species Tanacetum coccineum. Next base: position 33,553 of record BQNB010013740.1, read on the forward strand.
TATTCCACCAAATCAAATAGTCATGTCTGCAAACGATAATTTTTCTCTTAATGATGATGAGGAACTTTCTCTTCATGATGATGCATCTTTGGATGGATCTGTACCAGCATCCAACAAAGGAGATGCTCCTGCTAAACCACCACAAATTATCACCACAAACACACTTTCAAACATTAAACTGCCCGTTCTTCAAAAGGATGATTATGATACTTGGGCAATGGAGATGGAACATTATCTTGAGTATATAGATAATGAGGTGTGGAAGTAATTCAGAATGGAAACTCGAAGAAGCGTGTCACCAAAGGCAAGGATGGTGTTTACAGGGTACTTCCTCCAACCACACAGGCAGAACAGGTTGCTGATGAAAAAGAAAGGAAAGCTAGAACATTACTGCTAATGGCTGTTCCAAAAGATCATCTCAGACGTTTTCATGGCATGGATGATGCCAAAGAGATCTGGGCAGCTATCAAGACAAGGTTTGGTGGAAATGCAAACTCAAAGAAAATGCAAAAAGCTGTTTTAAAACAACAGTTTGAAGCATTTACTATATCTTCTAAGGAAAGTTTGGAGAAAGGGTATGATAGGTTTCAAAAACTTCTATCACAGTTGATGCCTTGGTGCTAGTGTGTCAGATGAAGATGCAAATCACAAGTTCTTGAGGTCCCTTCCTCCTGCGTGGGACAGTTTAGCTATGACAATGAGAACGAAGAAGAATATTGACACACTGTCAATAGATGATTTATACAATAATCTGAGTGTCTTTGAACAAGACATTCAAAAGACATCATCTTCTTCTCTCACATCTGACAATGTGGCTTTTCTATCACAAGCTAAAGCTTCATCAAGCAAGCATAAGCCACATCACAACTCAGGAAGTTATAGTTCTTATACCACTTCTCTTCCAAAGGCAACACCAACTGCTACTCGATGGTTCTTGTGTGAAGTTATCCATTCCTTTCTAGCCACAAATGCTGATGCTGTGGATTTGATACATGATGACTTGATCAAATTGATGATTGGATTTGGAGAGATGGATATAAATTGGCAAATTGCTTGACTGCCAATCAAGATAAAGAAGTTCTAATAGAAGGAAGGTAGAAGGCCAAGGTGGATGGAAAAATGCATGTGGCCATGTGATAAGAGAAAAGTTGAGTGTTTAATGCTCATAATACTTGGATTTTGTAGGGAGTGCAAGTTTAAAAGGTACAAAAGATGGAAGAAGGCAGGTAAGCAAGTAGAGGTCAAGATTTCAAGCCAGTTGGAACTGAAAGGAGCAATGATGACCATTGATGAAGGTCAAATATATTGGGTAGAGCAGACTACAGATGAGGAAATCAATCATGCTCTAATGGCTTTCACTGTGAATAATGAGGTATCAATGTGCTCTAAATTGTTGTTTAGATTCATATAATGCTCTTAAAGCTAAGTATGATGAATTGCAATCTGAATTTGGTGACCAAGAAGCTGCCTTAACTGCCCATAAGATAGGTCTTAAGAAAGTAGAAGCTCAGCTTAGAGCCTCCCACAAACAGCAAATTTCCTTAAATGAAAAATTACATTTTCAAGCTAATCAAATTTTGACAAAAGATGATAAGTGAAAAAGTATTGAAGATAGGAATGATAGCTGTCAAAGATAAAGATGCTTTACAAAGAATTGTTGATTCTTGGTTTGCTTCCTTAAAAATCTTGGAGCTTATTGATTGTGGGTTAAGCCTCAAACTGTTAAGCTAGGGTTGGATATAGCTTAAAATCTATTGCCCTGAGGTCCTAAGTTTGAGGAAGGATGAATTAGAGGTATTTTTGCGCATTTAGGGAAATGATCAGGATATCATGACATTCCACTGTTCATGCAGATTCAAACAGGTAGAATACAAGGTGTCCCACCTCCTTTGTGGTGATTTTCCCTTAGGGCACAGGAGGACATAGATGATTCTTTGTATGTGTATGGTAAACATGGACCTCAACCTCAAAACTCAGGTCCTAAGAGACTAATGCAAGTTCTATTGTTTTCTCCATCTTGTCCATTTAATGACAGTGTATGGGGAGCTGAACTGTCTAATGCAATTCCACTGGTTACTCAAACCTGTCAATCCAATGGACAGTGATGGGAGGAACAAGGAACTGGTATTCTGACCGTTCAGTCATGATGATCTAGCCCTGTACTTTAGTGAGCATGTTTCCATTCCACCAATAGACTCAACCACAAGTGCCTAAACCCAACAACTGTTTGACCCCGTAGTTTGTGCACAGCTTGTATAAAACTCCTAGGAACAATTAGGACACCAGTGACTCCCTCACATATTTCCATTCATATAATAGAAGAATTGGAATCAAAGAAAGGAAAGGGATTAGGTGCAGGAATTTTTTCAAAGTATCCATTGTTTTGTGCTGTGGAAGCTTACGTCACTTGATTAAGAACTGTGACTATTATGAGAAGAAGATGGCAAGGGAAGCTGCTTTCCAGAGCAAAAGGGTGGTTCATACTGATGTTAGGCAAGCTACACCAGCCTGGACTAACTCCAAATCAGGTGAAATAAAAGCAAATCAATTCACTCCCAGACCTGTACAACTAAATAACATTAGACCAAATTTTAGTACTGCTAGCAGAACTATTTAAATGGTTAGGTAAATGTAATACTGGCAAGCAAAATGTTAATTCTGATGTTTGAATGTTAGTTCTGGCACTCATATTAAGTCTAGTAGTTCTAGAGTTAATACTGGCAAGCAACATGTTAATTCTGGTAGCATGTATGTTAATTCTGTTACTACACATAGGTCTGGTAGTTCTAGAATTAATACTGGCAAACAAAATGCTAATCCTGGTAGAGTGCATGTTAATACTGCCAGAATAACTAGACCAGTATTATCAACCTCGACTTCACAGGTGAATTTTAAAAGTCCAAAGACATGTTGTTCAAAACAAATAGATCACATGTTGAAATAGACCCTTTTACAAGGAATACAGCATATAGGTCAAATATATATGCTGTTAAGGGCAAAATGGGTACTGCTGTTAAGAACCTCAGCGGTTGGTGTTTGGGAAATCCATCACCACTTCATCCTTTACCATTGTGGTACCAATCCTGATTCATATTTTTCTTTACTCGTTTTCTTGTTTACAAGGTCCACAAGGCAGACACAAGGCCTTTGAATGCTGGGTTACCAAAGAGAAACTTAATCTTTGTTTGTATGTGCAGATCAATCCACTGAAGCATATGGGTGCATAGAGGTATTTTTGATAGTGGATGTTCTGGGCACATGACTGGTAACAGGGCCCATCTTGAAGATTATCAAGAACTCTCTAAAGTGGGATCTGTTACTTTTGGAGGAAGTAAAGGGAGTATCAGTGGTAAAGGTACTATTAGATTAGGGAATTTATGTTTTTGTTTTTGATGATGGCTTTTGTGAAAGAACTTGGACATTTTACTTATATCCCATATCTCAGATATGTGATAAAGCTAAATGTACTTTTTACTGAAACGAATGTTTTGTGGGTCTTCTTGACTTTCAGATGCCGGATGAAAATCAGGTTCTTCTTAAAGTTCCTAGGGCAACACAACTTGTTACCTTTTGATATGCAAAATGTTGATTCTTCAAAGGATACATTGTTTATTAGCAAAAGCCTTCATCTAATGAAGCTAAATTGTGGCACAGGAACGTTACGGTCACCTTAATTTCAAAAATTTAATAACTGGTAAAGGAAATCTAGTTAGAGGGTTACCTTCCAAGAGTTTCAAAAATGACCACACTTGTGTTGCTTGTCAGAAGGGAAAGCAACACAAGGCCTCCTGTAAGGCCAAAGTTGATAGATATGTAACACACCCATTACATACCTTGCATATGGACTTATTTGGACCAACTTCTGTGAGAAGTATCAACCATGCAAGTTACTGTCTAGTGATTGATCTGATGATTGTTCAAGTTTTGTTGGGTTTTTCTTTTAACAAAAAAGGATGAGTACTAGTAGCATCCTGAAGAATTTTATAGACAGATAGAAAACCAACTTAATCAAAAAGTAAAAATCATTAGATCAGATAATGGGACTGAATTTATATAAACAGGGGTATGCTTGAGTTCTGTTGGGAAAGGGTATAAAAGGAGTTTAGTATGCAAGAAACTCCTCAGCAAAATGGGGTTGCTGAGAGAATGAATAGGACCCTTATAGAGGCTGCTAGGATATGCTATGAGCTGGACTAACTCTTGCCTACAACTTTTTGGGAAAGAAGAAAGTAATACTGCTTGCTTATACCTTCAACAGGGTAAAGGGTGACCAAGCCTCAGAACAAACTCCTTATGAGCTCTTGTTTGGGCCACAAACAAATCCTTAGCTACATACGGCATAGACCATTTTGGTGCCATGTGACTATTCTCAATACTCTTAGCCCACTAGGACAAGAAGTTGATGGAAGTCTGATATGGGAGTTCTGGTGTTACTTGTCAACAGTAAAGCTTTAAGAGTTTATAACTTAGTCACAGATTGTGGATAGTATATCTTCATGTCAACTTTCTAGAGGAATAAAACCAATGTGCCAGGGCTTAGGACATAGGTGGATGTTGGACTTAGACTATCTTACAGACTCTATGAAACATATATACCTATATCTTTGCAAAAATCAAGCCTAACATGCAGGTTCAAAAGCGGTCTAGTGACATTGATGATGCAGACTTGAAGAGGCTGAAGAGAAGAAACTCCTTGTGGTTTTTTACTTTAGACCAGCAGCTGTTTCTGAACACATTGCTACAGAAGAGTCTTCTCTCTAAGAAGCATCTTCTACTCCAATATCCAATCTGCTGTTGACATTATGTTTTTAGGAAAGAGCTCGATGCACTTGCTTTGACGCACTTAGGACCCATTAGTAACTAATCTGTTATACTACCAAGTACTGAATCTCTGTTAAAACTGGTAGTTTAACTTTAATACTGCGTTGTGGAATAGGTTTAATATGGAAATATGAAAGCTGTCTCTCCAGTGCTTCATAGAAGACGGAGGTTCTTCTATGATGTCAATCGAAGATGAGATGCCTGAAATAAGGATTTTGATAAATCAAGTGAAGGTATTTTTGAACAATCTTTCTTATGATATTGTATGGGGTTTTTTGGGTTATTATGATTTCAACAATCTCCCTGATGAGGTAGATGTCCTAACCAACCCCACTCTAAGGATTCACAATGCTCATCCTCAAAGTCAAATCCTTGGAGATCCCAATACACCTGTTCAGACTAGAAGCTCTCTCAAGAAAATCACTGAGCCTCATGCTTTAGTGAGCTACATTCAAGCTCACCAAAGAAGCAATCATAAAGATCAACAACACTGTCTTTTTGCTTGCTTTCTATCTCAGTTTGAACCAAGAAAAGTGACAGAAGCCCTTGAAGATGGAAGCTGGGTTGAAGCTATGCAAGAAGAACTGTTGCAGTTCAAGCTTCAACAAGTATGGGTTTTGGTTGATTTACCCACTGGTGCTAAGGTGATAGGTACTAAATGGGTTTACAGAAACAGAAGGGTTGAGAGAGGAGTAGGTTGTCAGCAACCAAAGCACGGCTAGTGCTCAAGGTAATAGACAAGAGAAGGGATTGACTAGGATGAAGGTTTTTTTGCACCTGTAGCAAGAATTGAAGCTATCAGGTAGTTTTGGCCTTTTTGCCTCATTTTATGGGGTTCATAGTCTATCAAATGGATGTCAAGAGTGCTTTTCTTTATGGCACTATTGATGAAGAAGTCTATGTCTCACAACCTCCTGGTTTTGTTGATCCTGACCATCCTACAAAAGTGTACAAGGTGGTCAAAGCCTTGTATGGATTGCACCAAGCCCCTAGAGCTTGGTATGCTACTTTGTCAACATTCCTAGAGGAAGAAAAAAACATGGATACAAGCGGAGGCACTATTGACCTAGACCTTATTCATTAGGAAGAAACAAGAAGGGAGTCATGTTGTTCAAAGTGTATGTTTGATTATACCAGTTTTGGTCTACAAACCAAGTCTTGGTGGGCTGAGTTTGATGGCCTTGATGCAAAGCCGATTTCAATGGCTCCCCATGGGTGGAACTTACCTTCTTTTTAGGTCTACAAGTCAAGCAGAGAACAAGAAGGCATCTTCATATCTCAGGACAAGTATGTAGCTGAAATGCTCAAGAAGTTTGATCTTGTAATGATCAAGTGCCATCTCCATGGAGACTAAGGTGCCTTTAACAAAGATGAGGAAGCTTTTTTTATGTCGAATGTACACTTGTATCATATCTATGATATGCGTTCTTCTTATGTACTTAACTGACTTCTAGACTTGTTATTTGTATGCAGTCTGGTATTGTTCACGTTTTCAGGTAACTCCAAAGACTTCTCTATCTCAATCGCTGTCACGAGGATTTTCATGTCTCTCAAGGGCATAACCCACCTTGGGAATTATAGGCTATCCTAGGGATTAACCTCTTGATTTGGAAGCAATCTCTGATAGTGACTATGGTTGGTTCCACCTTGACAGGAAATACACAACAGGTGGTTGTCAAATTTCTTGGTCCAAAGACTTTATCTCATGGCAATGCAAGAAACCAATAATATTGTGCCACATCAACAACTGAAGTGAATATGTGGCTGGTGTGCCATTGCTGTGGGACAAGTGTGGTGGGTTCAAAAATCTATTGTTGGCCTATGGTTCTTAACTTTATGAATACCAAAATACATTGAATAATGAAAGCACAATCTGCATTGTAAAGGAACCTGTCTTCATTCCAAGACCAAACACAGTGAATTCGACACCACTTCATCAGAGAGATTGTTATAGAGAAGAAGCTTTAAGTGTGGAGAAAATTCCACACGATTAAATGTAGCTGACTTGTTGACAACAAAACCTTTTGATGGACCCCGGTTCAATTACTTGGTAGTTGCATTTGGTATGATCAACCCCCCCCCCCCTCCCCCCCCATAAGCTACATTTATGGGGAGGAAAAAGTGTAAATTTTTTTTTGTATTAGTTAGTGTTAATTTGGTAGTGGGTCTTTGTTAGAATTAATCTGGTAGTCTTAGTTAGAATTTAATCCTGTATTCTTAGTAAGAATTAATCCTGGTAGTCTTTAGTTAGATTAATTCTGGTAGTATAATTTAGGTTAGTTTTGTACGTTTGTAGTTAGGTTCTGATAACATAGTAACTTATTACTGGTAGTTAGTATAAGTCTGCTAGTGTAAAAGTTAAACTGGTAATCACTTAGTTTCTGGGGGGTGGGGGGGGGAGGGGGGGGGGGGGGAGTTAAGTGTTTTAATTCTTGGTAGACAATCCGTAGGTTAATTCTGTCTGAGTATAATTTAGTAGATTAGAATGTCTTCTTGTTGTAGATTAAACTTTGCAGGTATCACATTGTGTGAAAACTGTGAAGGAAGATCAACTTGGGCTATGGAAAAAGAAAGTGCCAGTGGTTGTTCTTGTCACTCGCTAATTTGGATGCAATTTGGTTGTAAGTAATGATGTTGCGGTCTACTAGCGGTAAATTTTAATTAATAACGGGTTGAAAATATGTTAAGTTCGGATGAGTATATTAATACTGGTTGACTATTTTAAGTCTGGTAGTACAAGTTTTAAGTCTGGTAGCTTTCACTTAATACTGTTTGAAATAAAATCAATTTTATTTTATTCAAACATAACCGTTGAAGTTTTTAGACGCCTACTAAAACGTGATAGAGTTCTTATATAGGATAAAATATTTTCTCTTTCATCCTTATCACTATTTACTCCTATTATTTTTCCAAAGCAATCGTTAAAATTTCTTCCACTTCAGACCTAATCTGTCAAACGGTCACTTCACCAGTACTAAATTTTAAAGATTCAAATATTGTCCCAAAGTGTTCCAGTGTGCGCAACTCAAGTATTGCGCATAAGCACAAACAAGTGGGTTATCTTATTTAACCCGTGAGAGTTGCTGGGTACACAGAGATAGGTGGATTTCCTCTGAAGATCAAAATTGAGGTATGCTATACTCACAATCCACTGTACTACGATTCCTTGTTCAGCATTTTGGCAGACTGCAACTGCTAGAACACTTGCAGATGGGACTCAACAACTTAATGCAACAATAGATACATTGAATATACAATTACTGAAGAGTCTGTTAGGAGGCAACTCCAATTAGCAGATGCTTCAGGGATTCATATGTTGCAAATTGATGAGAGATCTTTTGCCAAGGATTGCAAAATATGGGTATGTTAAAATGACTGAACTTTTAACATTTTGGAAAAAGTACTCTTACATCCCATGGAGATTCTTAATCCATCATATTCTTCACTGTCTAAAGCTCCAAAACGTGGAGGAGGGGATCAGTTTGGTTCAGCAACTATCGCCATTGCTTTGTTTGTCTTTCCACTGGAAGTGACTTTAACTTTCAAAATTATATTTGAATGGAGATGATCTCAAATTTAAAAGTAATCAAAGTTTTTAATGTACCCTCGTTTTCTTCAAATGATTTTGAATGTTCAAACTGAAAACAAAAACCTTTTTGTCCCTGTATTATTAACCAAAAAGATTTTTGGAAATATGAAAAGAGGTTTTCAAGGGATACATAGACCATTGTTGCCTGTTATGCTAACCATTGATGCAGGTCAACCTCAACCAAGTGCTGATCCAACACCATCTCAGTCTATACCAACTACCTCATTATCTCATGTACAAATACCACTAACCACTTCCACTGCAATCACTTGTTCACACCTCTAACCATTCAATTATGTACATCCAACAGCCTTATAAACCTTCCAACCTCAACCTGTACAAACAACATCACCTCCACCAGGTCTCTAGCATTCCCTGGACATTACCCAACTCAGCCACCATCTCCTCAAATACCCATCACCTTCATTTATGATACAGAAGGTCCTTCATTTGAACCTTCTTATCACATGTCTCACCACCTTCACATGAACCTTGAGATTCAAGCATTCTATATTAGTGAAGGAAAGTGAGCAAACTTAGGAACCTGATGGATATTGTACCTAGGGCTGGATTCAAGAATAAAAACTTTGGGAAAAGGACTGGAGTGAAACTAAGCTGACTTTGGAACAGCCAATCTTGCTGCTGATAGAGAAAAGTCCAAAGCTAGAGAACAAGTTGAAAAAGAAAAGGAAGAGTAAGAAACTAGGATGCAGAGGATCAGGATCAAGGAATTTCTTTTGAAACAGCATCAAGGTGCATACATTTGTTTATCCTGAAAAGTGCAAGGGCTCACAAGGCGAGGCTTCAAGAAGAAACAACTAAGTCCTTCCATTTAGAGGCTGCACAGATCTTAACAATTGTAGCTTCAGAGGTTTAAGGGATCACAAGCCCTCTTGGTAGCAAGATTTACAAAAAGAAAATCAAAGACTTCAAAAATATACCAAAATTCTTCATTTTGAAGAAACTTGATTCAGCTCATGGTAATACTGCTCAAGTTTACTACTGCTCAAGTTTATACTGCTTGAACTTAATCACTGATAGTACACCTTCAGCCCTAGTTAATATGGTGAAAATTAATCGCGATGTCTGAAGTTAATACTGGTTGAGGCAGAAAGGGTTCAAAGGGAGAAAAAAGGAAGGAGCAATGATGAAGAGGGACCTTCAAGCTGACGTTCAAGAATCAAAGACCTCAAAAGAGCTCCATAGAGTTAGCAGATTTGAGGAGCTAAAAGTGTGATGCTGTGAAATGGATGGTTGAAAAACACAAAGACAAATTGACCTGTGATGCACTTCTAGCTAGAGATTGGTAGGCAAGAGGAAGAAGCTGCAAGAGAAGCACGGGCACTGAATTTGACTACATTCAAGCAAGATTTAAATAGCAGATCAGATTCTTGCTGAAAGATTCTAACAGAAGAACGGGAGCAATATTCTTATTTGGGGATAAGAGCAAAGTTCTTACATGACACAATTGCTGCCCAAAGGCATGTTCTCCTCTGAACAAAGGAGTGCTATTATCAGAAACCAAGCCACCAACGTTCTAAGCTTTAGATAATCAGATGATCAATATCTGAGACATGTCGCAAACAAGAAGCATGTGGGTTGAAGTCTAAGTCATTGAGGAGATTCACAGTATGTATGAGAGATACAATGAAGCAAGATCAGACTTTTTGTGGCTATTGGAGTGATAGAAGATGAGAGAGCAATTTAAAAGATTAATGAGAAAGATGTGATAAAGAGGAGAAAAGGAAGGATGAATCAGACTCATGAGGAAGTTCAAGGGAAGAAGAGAAGAAAAGGAAGTTAGGGCACAAGGAGGAAGTTTATTAAAAGCAAAAGGAGAAAGGCATGGCTGAAGTCTCACAAAGAAGATGATGATCTGAAGATTATGCTTACATATAGCTCTGATGGGACAAAGTGATTGTGATGTTGAGAGTCTTTGATCATCAACATCCCCATTATTGAATGGCAATCATGTTTCCTTTACAACCTAAACATTCAACATGATCAACCAAACCTGATGAAGATATTATATCTGAATAAGGTAACAAGGAGTACGGTCATCAGAGATTCTTCGCACCTTAAGGTAGTTTTATCGATTTTTGACATGAGAGATTTGAAAGTTATTTATGAGTAGTCATGGAAGAATATAAAGATAGGTTCCTGAAGGATTTGACAGGATGCTTTGGGGAGATATGATGATTATGTTTAATCAAGGTGATACTGCTGACTTTTGGGATACACAGCAAGACTGGAAGCTTATCAGCTGGAAACTACACAGTTCCTCAGGGGTACATACTATCATGACAAGTACTGGACTTGTTTTTCATATGCTTGTGTGCCCACCCCCCCCCCCCCCCCCCCCCCCTGGAAAGCAGATACCCTCTGACAAAGGAAGTACTTTCACCAAACTTGTTGGAATGAAGTTAGAAATGAGAAGAAGCTCTATGGCTTTAGAGATGAATAAGTTTGTTGAAAAGCATAAACAGGTTAGTAGAATTTTTGCAGATTTCTAATGATGATGACACAGTCACATCTACTCTGAAGATGAAGAAAGGGTGGAGTATTGGCTAACCACCACAAACAACTGGTCCTTGGATCACATGTCTTAACAGACATAAGAAACTAACTAGTCCACGAGCAAAACTGTGCTTGGTAAAGACCACAAAATCACGTTCATGGTTGATAATTACCTAAAATGTATGGTTATTCTATGCACCATAGTAATTTATACTAAAGATATGATAGCCTCTGAGACACGGTACAGGGTAAAGCATATCAAATCCGTTGATGGCTGTTAAATGGTTTCCAAAATCATATGGTGTTCAATCACAAGGGTTTCAAGTCATGAGAGTTGAAAAGGTTCTCAGTTGACATGGACATGCACCTTTATGGTGGCCAAAGAACTGACTACTCCTGAGTTAATGGTAACTGGTAAAGAGACATCAAATCCATTTAATTTTACAATGATTCACTCTCACAGGAGGTTAACACACTGGAAAGTGATGGAGTATAGACTGTAAAACATTTATGTTTATTGATGTAAACATTGTCAAGGTTGCTGATACAAAAGAGTTAGTTTAAAGATTAGTTGACTGTCAAGATTTGACAGACTAAAGACCTTTATTTTGAAGACAGAAGTTCAAGACAATCCTCTTAGAGCTTACAGTGTTTAAAGATCAAGACTGTTTTTGAAGAAACTTGAAGTTCATGGATGAAGATCAAGTTAGGGGAGGATTGTTAGGAAAAATATTGTAAACGGACTTAATACTGTTAGTATTAATGTTAAGTCTGTTAGTTATAGTTAGTACTGATAAGGATAGTTAGTACTGTTAGTAATAGAAGTTCCATTCTGGAATCTCCGGTTGAACTAGTAAGCCAGAAGGTTTTTGATGCTCTGCCTTGACCTTGGCACAAGTAAGACACTTGCTAACATAAGTGGCAATGTTCGCCTTCATGTTAGGCCACCAATACAACTGCTTTAAATCTTGGTACATCTTGTCTGAACCCGGATGAATAGAATATTTTGACTTATGAGATTCGTGCATGACTAGAGTCCTTAAGTCGCCATAACACGGTAACCAACTCCTGTTGTTTAAACATAAGGTTCCGTCCGCACGGGGTTTCAATCTTTCCTTTGTAAGGTCTTGTCGGAGCATGCCCCCAACATCTTCAGCAGTGAGGTTTTCAGGTTTTAATGCTTCGGTTTGAGCTTCTAGGATTTGTCTAGGAAGATTCAAGCCAATAGTCATGACTAAGGCTCGAACCCTTAAAGGTTTAGACCGTTCTTTCCTGCTCAAGGCATCAGCAACAACGTTTGCCTTTCCCGGGTGATAACGAATGTCACAATCGTAATCACTAAGTAATTCCAACCAACGCCGTTGTCTCATGTTCAACTCTTTTTGATCCAAGATATGTTGTAAACTCTTGTGGTCGGTAAATACGGTGCACCTTGTTCCGTATAAGTAGTGCCTCCACATCTTAAGAGCGAACACCACCGCTCCAAGTTCCAGATCATGAGTTGTGTAGTTTTTCTCGTGGATCTTCAATTGTCGAGAAGCATAGGCTATAACTTTCTCGTTTTGCATAAGCACGACACCCAAACCTTTATGCGAAGCATCGCAATAAACAATGAAGTTTTCTGATCCTTTAGGCAAGGCCAGAATGGGTGCGCTACACAGCTTTTGTTTAATCAATTGAAATGTGGCTTCCTCCTTCTCTCCCTAGTCGAACTTCACATTCTTCTGAGTCAGCTTAGTCATTGGCTTGGCGATTTTGGAAAACCCTTCAATGAATCTTCTATAATAACCGGCGAGTCCTAAAAATTGGCGGATCTCTGTTGCATTCTTAGGAGATGCCCAATCTTTAATTGACTCGATCTTTGCAGGGTCTACATGGATGCCTTTGCTATCTATCACATGTCCGAGAAATTGTACTTTTGGAATCCAAAATTCACACTTGGAGAATTTTGCGTACAACTCCTCCTTTTTAAGTAGCTCCAAGATTAGTTTGAGATGCTCTTCATGCTCTTCCTTGTTCCTTGAATAAATTAGTATATCATCGATAAAGACAATTACAAACTTATCCAAATAAGGTTTACACACCCGGTTCATGAGGTCCATAAATACAGCAGGTGCGTTTGTTAACCCAAAAGGCATCACTTGAAATTCATAATGCCCATAACGCGTCCTAAACGCGGTCTTGGGAATGTCTTTTTCACGAACTCTCAACTGATGGTAACCTGATCGTAAATCGATTTTCGAGTAGACACTCGACCCTTGAAGTTGATCGAACAAGTCATCGATCCTAGGAAGTGGATAACGGTTCTTTACCGTTAGCTTGTTCAGCTCACGATAATCGATGCACATACGGAACGATCCGTCTTTCTTCTTGACAAACAAGACCGGGGCTCCCCAAGGTGAAGAGCTGGGTCTTATAAATCCTTTGTCGGATAGTTCTTGAAGTTGTTCTGCCAGTTCTTTCATTTCTGATGGTGCCAATCGATAAGGCGCCCATGCTACAGGTGCAGTACCTGGTACCAAATCAATTTGGAATTCTACTTGTCGAGTTGGTGGAATACCCGGCAAGTCTTCAGGAAAAACTTCAAGAAAGTCTCTGACAATCGGCACGTCCTCAAGTCGCTTCTCCTCTGACTTGTCTTTGGCTTCCTTTGTAGTGATGTGTGCCAAAAAGACATCACATCCCTTTGACAGATACTCTTGTGCTTTAGTGCACGAAATGATATTCAGTCGAGATTTGATTCGTCCAAACTACACCTTAAAATATATATAATATAATAAAATATAAAATATATATAGTAAGAATAGTCTAAAAGCAGAATCAATGAAACCGAGAAGTAGTATAGAGTGTTCCCGGGTCGTTTATCCCCAACGAGGCTGTGCTGGAAGATCGATACAGTCGAAGATTTGAGTTTGAAGGAGAGAATTGAATTGAAAGTGTGGAAAAGTCAAATTAAACAATAACAAACAAAAACGTTTAAGAAAAACCTAAAAATTACGAAATTAAGCTGAAAAACGGAAGCACCCGAACAAAGGGGGGAAAATCTTTAAAAATAACCCTACGAAGAAATTTTCACTTCTAAACTACTCTACGGGACAAATAACGAAGAATGAAAAAGACTAGACCGAAAACGGAGTTCGTTTGACCCAAAAACGAGTCAAGACAAAATCCCGCACCCGGACCGTTCTTTAAAAGATGAAAAGTTGTAAAAATGACTTTACGAAAACTTTTAAATTTTTCCTACAAACTATATGACAAAATAAAATTTTCTAAAAAAGAAAAATATTTTTTTGATAATTTTTGTATTTTTTATGAATTTTTAAAAGTTTTAACTAAATTAAATTATAAAAAATAGTAAATGACTACGAAAAATTCTGAAATTTTTACAAAAAATACTAGACACTTTAATGATCCTACGAAAAATTAGAAACAAAAAATTGCTTAATGAATAAGCCCGTGAATAAGCTTATACAGCTTATAAGCTTATAAGCCGAAAACCTCTATAAGTATTAGAGCCCTTGGGACTATAACAGAAAAGTCCCAAGGGCGCAGCGGTATGTAGGTTGTAAAAGGGGGATCGTATCGAGAGGTCCCGGGTTCGAGTCTTGCTTCCCACACCGGACCCCTTGTTCTTTCCTTCTCATATTTTTTATCGAAAACTTGACGTCCAAAAAAGCAAAGTTATTAAGCTCGTAGGGCTTAACAACTTTGTCAACTACAACTTTTTGTGATAAGCTCTAAATAAGCTGAAAAATCAGCTTAAAAATGACAGTTTTGCTTAAAGAGGACTAAAGCTAATTTTTGCTAAGTCATTTGGCCTTGTGTGGTCTATTTAAAGCTAGGACTGACTAAAAATAAGCTAAATGGATAGTCTAAACTATCTTAAAAAAGCTCTAAACAAAACTAACAAGCAAAGACTAATAGAGCTGGAAAAAGGTCTTAAAATTGAAAGCACACTAAAATTGGCCTTAAAAGCTAAAAAAATGCATAGACATTTGCTATATTGAACAATAAGAAGCTAGATGATAGAAAAAAATAGCTAAATGAGGTCTAAACCCAAATCTAGATTGAAGCTAAAAAAAGTAAAAGCAAAAACTAAAATAAGCTCAAAGAGTGTATAAAAATGACAGAATCTAAAAACAAGCTTAAGCAAAAATGGCTTATCTCTACTAACATCTCCAATCAGCTAAAAAATGGAGTATAAAGCACTCAAAACTAACAACTCCTACTAAAATAAGCTGCTAGGCAAGTCCAATTGAGCTTATAAAATAAGCTAATTAAGCCCAAAAAGAGAAATTAAGCAACATACGTCTAACTAGTCTAAAACTGAAACTGTCAAAGTGCTAGATTGAGCTTAAAAAATAACTAATCAAATAATCTATTTTTCAAAGCTTAAACTAAAGGGGCTTATAACAAGAGCTTATAGCCTAGAAATAACCAAGAACTTGGGCATAAGCCAAGTAATTGGGCTTAAGCACTCTTAAAAGCTATGAAAAGAAGGCTTAAAGTCACCCCTTTGCACCAGGGGAGACTTAAGCTAAACTCAAGGGGCTTATTTGACAGCTTATTTAAAGCTGTCAAATAAGCTCAAGTTAAAAAGAAAAATGAAAACAGCTAAAGTTCCCTAGCTCATGGACTTATGCACCAATTTTTGACTTTTAAAAATCATTTAAAACTGCTGAATTTGTTAAATGAAAAAGAGCTTATGAATCTTTTAAAACTGCTATAAGCAAACTTAGTGGATTTGACTTAACAAAGTCAAAAAACCAAAGGTGTTTGACAGCTTGATTATAACACACAAAACTCACACTTTTTGACACTTAAACTCAAACTCACAAGTGCTTAACTAAATAAGCACTTGTGGTGTTTTTTAAAAGTCACAGTTAACACAATGGTTTATAAAACTTTTGAAAACAATTTTCAAACTAAAAGAACTTATAAAACAGCTTAAGACAAGCTTAAAACTTAAGCTTAATCTAACTAAGTTACCTCAACCCAAAAACACAACCATTTTGACCTGTTTTCCAAGTTAACCCAAACACCCCCTTAATTTTTGAAAAAGGTTTAAAAACTTATAAAAATTGACTTAAACTGAAAATTTTAAGATACTAATACTACTTAAGCTATTTAAGACAGTAAAGAGATAAAAAGCAAGGAAATTAAGCACTTTAAATGATACTAAGCTAATGACAGTATTAGCTTAATTTTTGGCAGTTTTAAGCAATTAGCATGAAACTGAAATGAAAAGCGCCTAACAAGCAAATTTACACACTAATAAGTATAATAAGAGTAATAAGCTAAGGGAAATAAGCCAAATAAGCTTATTTGCTACAGTGAATAAGCAAAAATTGAAAGAAAAGTACCTTAAATCCTTTGCTCAAAAAGGATTTTTGAGACCTATTTAAGCTCTAAATTTCCTACCCAGCTTTTAATTAAGCTTAACTAAGCTGAAAACCCAATAAGCCTTCCATGTTAGCTCATTCTTCCATGCTTTTTAATCCAACAGTAACTTGCTCTTTTCCCATCGCACGTATCGCGCATATTTGGAAAATGCATCGAAGCCTCGGAAAAGGAACTGTATTATTAACGAGATTTTTGATTGCTCTGGAAGCGAATTCAGCAAGGCTATATCAGATTTCCAAACTCCAGAGAAGCAAATAGGATGCAACCATAAAAATTTCCCTATCCGTATGGATTGCTGAATTGGAGAAGTTGTCAAACGAACATGGAAACTGTCACAAGCAGACATAGAATATCTATGAACCTCATCATTGAACTCGAACTGCATTGGCACGGATCATCCAAGTTTCATAGGTTTAAATTCAGTTTTTAGCTTTAACTAGCACACGGGATGTGTGGTATAAATAAAAACACTTGTCAAATCTTGACTATGTTTAGTACTTAAGGCAAGTTGTTTTAAATACACAGGCATCCCGTTATCTCCTGTTGTTCTTAACTATTATTTTCATCTCATCATTATTCATCATTCATTTCTCCATTCATCCTTCATCCATCGTACATTCCATCATCATACCATAACCTTTAGATATCACCATGGTTAAAATGATTAAAATGACGTCATATTCCTTTAAGCATTTCAAAAATAAGGCATTCCTCTTTAATCATTTAAAGAAGAACAAGCTCTATTACTTGTGATAATCATTCTTATTATGTGATATCTTTTGTTGATAGAATGCCTCCAAAAGAGCATCAACAATGGAAGCACCGGCTATGACTCAAGATGCCATTAGAAGTTAGTGTGATAGAGTCACTCGCTCTGACGCTCATGCTGCGAACACTGGCACAGTGCTAGTAATCTAAAAGGAACACCGGTCATACTGGAACTCCTGCTTGTGAAAACGGGGAAACTACAAAGTGTTTTATTAGCTGTCAACCTTTTACTTTACTGGTCGGATAGGAGCAGTAGGCCTTATTCGCTGGTTTGAAAGAACCGAATCAGTATTCTCCCATAGCAGATGTGCCGTCAGAGGAATAAAGTAACATTTGCTACTGGTACTTTAACTGACGATGCCGTATCTGGTGGAGGGCATATGCCCGGCCTATGGGATAAAGCAAGCTAATCAACGCACCTGGATGCGCTAAAAGGCTCTGGAGAACAAGTATTGTCCCTGGACTGAGATCAGAAGATGAGAAGAACGTTACAATCTGATTGTAAAGGGAAATGATCTTAAACCTTATGTTAGAAGATTCCAAGAATTAACGATTCTATGTCCAAACATGGTGCCAAACAACGATAAACTCTTGGAAGCTTTCATCGGGGGACTACCTCGAAGCATTGAAGGAAATGTTACTGCCTCTAAACCTCAAACTTTAGAGGAAGCCATACTAAGCCCAAAGTCTAATGATCAAGTAACTAAGCATGCTCCATGCAAAGTAGCGAGTGACAACAAAGAAGTTTGACGACAGGAAGAACTTTCAACAACAGCTCCCGCGCAACAACAAACTACCACACACCAAAACAATCACTACAAAACCAAGCGTCAACAACAAAACCGAAGGGCAGAAGTGGTAGAGCCTATGTGTTTACTCCATAGAAATAAGTAGGTATGCAGGAGATCTTCCTTTGTGCAAGAAATGCAATTCATCCAGGACCTATATGCAATGTTAATATTCGACAACAGGTTGTGGGCCTTTGAGTAAGATCTGCCGAAACAAGAATGCCAGCCTAGAAGTAAATTCAACTACCCGTAATAGTTGTATGTCATGCTGTGGAGAATAAGGGCATTATACAACTCAGTGCCGCAAGGACAACATCAATCCCAGGAGAGCCTACTCATGTGAAAGATAGAATGCTTTTTCCCACACAAGACCGAAGTAGTTCGGGTCTGTTACTATGAAATCAGCATTTATCAAAGTATCTGTTTGATTCCGGAGCAGATAGAAGCTTTATATTCCATATTCTCTTGCTCTAAGCTAAATATTTCATCTCTTACAATAGATACCTTTTTATGATATCGAAATGGCTGGCGGAAAAATAGTAGCACAAACACTGATATAAAGGCTCCACTTTAAACCTGCTAAATCACCTTGCGAAATCGATCTCATGCCACTTAAGCTTGTGTTTTGACCTTGTCCTCGGTATGTGGTTATCAAGTATCATGCCAAAATTCTCTGTGATGAAAACGTCGTTCACATTCGCTTCAAACGGTGAAACTTTATCTATTCAAGGTGATCGATGTAAAACTCGACTAAATTCATATCCTGTTAAAAACCGAAAGGTATATATCCCGAGGTTGTCAAGTTCATGATTCAAGTAATGGAGAGAAATCAGACGTGAAGAACTAACAAGACATTCCCATAGTCAAAGAATTTCCAGATGGGTTTTTCTGAAGATCTACCTGGTCTCACTCCGTCGTCAAGTGAATTCCAATCGATTTAATCCCTGGAGCAGCACCTGTATCTCGGAACCCTTATAGATTTGCTCCTTCAGAAATGAGGAGTTATTAAACCAACTTCAAGAACTAACCGACCGAGGTTTCATATCGACCAAGTACTCGCCTTGGGGGAGTCTTGTCTTATTTGTTAAAAAGAAGGATGATCTTTTAGAATGTGTAATCGATTATCGAGAATTGAACAAATTAACTAAAGAATCGGTACCATTACCAAGGATCGATGTCTTATTCGATCAACTTCAAGGTTCAAGCATTTTATTTAAAAAATCACTTAAGATAGGGTTATCATCACCTGAGAGAAAGGAAGAAGATATTCTTAAGCCTGCTTTCAGAACAGATATGGGACACTATGAATTTCAAGTATGCCATTTAGGTTTAACAAACGCACCTGCTGTATCATGGATCTCATTGAATCGTGTATGTAAACATATCTGGCTAAATTCGTAATTGTGTTATTGATCGATGATATTCTTATCTTTATTCTTGTAAAAAAAGAAGAAACATGAAAATCCATCTCAGAATTATCTAGGCATTACTTCCAAAAAGAGAAATTGTATGCCAAGTTCTCATATGTGATTTTGGATTCATATCGTGCAATTTCTTGGGTATTCATCGATATCAAGGACTTTATGTTGACCTGCCAGATTGAAGTGTTAAGAATTGACATCTCCCACTACACCCACAAGAAGTGCGTCAATTCTTAGGACTCCGCCGGCTAATTACCAAAGATTTATCAAAGTTTTTCAAAAAGTGCTCAAAGCCTTTGGTACTAGAATGAACGAGAAAGATCAGAGTTATATCTAGGGCGAAGAAACAAGAATCAGCTTTTCATCCCCTTAAAACAAAATACTCTGTAAAGCCACCAATTTTGAGCAGTACCATAAGGAACGATAATTTTGTCGTTGACTATGATGCATCTCTTCAAGGATTAGGAGCTGTATGAATGCAAAGAGATAACGTCATTGCTTACGGCATCTCGGTCAACTCAAACCTCATGTAAGAAAACTATACCACTCATATCTTAATTAGGGAGCAGTAAATATTCGCTCTTAAAAGGAGACACTATCTATACGGTACAAAGTATACAGTTTTCACTGATCACAAGAGCCTTTAACATATTCTTCGTCAAAAAGAATTGAATATGAGGCAACGCCAATGGTTAGAATTACTCGCATATTATGATTGTGACATTTGCTATCATCCCGGAAAGGCAAATGTTGAGCTGATGCTTAAGCCAAAAGAACGAATCAAACCTCTTCGAGTTCGGGCATTAATCTTAACCGTTCATCCAAAATTACCATCTCAAATTCTCGAAGCCCAAAATGAAGCCCTCAAAGAAGAAAATGTCAAAAACGAGAACCTACGAGGAATGGACAAATCATTTGAAATTCGTCCTGATGGAACTCGTTGTATCAAAAACCGAAGCTGGTTACCACTTTTTGGCGGTTTGAGAGACTTAATCATGCATGAGTCTCATAAATCAAAATATTCTATTCACCCAGGTTTTGATAAGACTTTACATGATTTAAGATAACTCTATTGGTGGCCTAACATGAAGGCAATCATCGCAGAATATGTTGGCAAATGTTTAACATGTTCTAGAGTTAAAGCAGAATGTCAAAAGCCATCTGGCTTATTGGTACAACCGGAAATTCCTATGTGGAAATGGGAAAGAATAACAATGGATTTTGTTACAAAGCTACCCAAAACCTCAACCGGACATGACACCATCTGGGTCATTGTCGATCGCCTTACTAAATCAGCACATTTCATACCCACTCGAGCGACTGATAGTATGGAAACTCTTACAAGGTTATACATCAAAGAAATAGTCTCTCGACATGGCGTACCAATCTCTATCATCTCAACTCGTGCAGTCAATATTCACATCAAGATTTTGGCAATCATTGCAAAAATGCTTTGGTACTCAACTTGGAATGGTTCAGCATAATCATCCTGAAAACTGCATGGGACAAAGTGAAAGAACCATCCAAACACTCGAAGACATGCTACGAGCTTGTGTTATAGATTTCGGGAAAGGATGGGATAAACATTTACCATTGGTAGAATTTTCCTACAATAACAGTTATCATGCCAGTATCAAGGCAACACCGTTCGAAGCACTTTATGGACGAAAGTGTAGATCACCTGTTTGCTGGGCCGAAGTTGGAGATTCTCAACTTACGGGACCAAATAATTCAAGAAACCACTGAAAAGATCGTACAAATTCGTCAACACTTGCAAGCTGCAAGAGATCGACAAAGAAGTTACGCCAATGTAAGGCGAAAGCCTTTAGAATTTCAAGTTGGCGATCGTGTTATGTTAAAAGTATCACCCCGTAAGGGTATCTTTCGATTCGGAAAACGAGGAAAGCTTAATCCACGATACATTGGACCATTCAAAATTCTTGAACGAATTGGCCCAGTGGCGTACAAACTAGAGCTTCCTGAAGAGCTTAGTAGTATCCACAATACTTTCCACGTTTCAAATCTCAAGCACGTGGTATCCGATGAATCTCTTATTATTCCAATGAAAGAACTTCAACTCGACGACAAACTCAACTTTGTAGAAGAACCAGTGGAGATAATGGACCGTGAAATCAAGCAGCTAAAGCGAAGTCGTATTCCTATAATCAAAGTACGATGGAACTCTAAAAGAGGACCAGAGTTTACATGGGAACGCGAAGATGAAATTCGTGCCAAATATCCTCATCTGTTTTCAATCATCTCTTCGAAATCCAATTAAATCTCGGGACGAGATTTCTTTAAGGGGTGGAGACTATAAACAACCTACAATTTTCATAATGTATAATATATATTCTATTAAGTTAGTTGATGTACAATCTATCAATTTATTATATAAACTCATTTCTTTTTTCAGAAAATTTTCCGTTTTATTACATTACATTACTACTTTGCCAATATCTCAATATGCAACATTTCTTGCATAATCTATAGTTAACGGGCTCCACGGCAACTATACATATGACAATCCTATCTTCTTTAGGTCAAGAAATCATCATAATTATATCAAGTCCAATATCATAATATTCATTTACAAATGTACATTTTTCCTTTAATGTACCATCCATAACGTTATATTCAAAACGGGCTTTTATAACCTTATCTAATGACCTCTAAACCCTAATTCCATGATAAGGTTTAAACATCTAAAGTGAATGCGCAGCTACTAAAGTGAATGCACAAAGCTACTAAAGCATATGTACAAGCAATTAAACATCTCATTTGAAATTAAAATTCTTCAAGTCAAAGTACAAGTTTCTAAAAGCTCAATGTACAAGTCATTAAGCATGATCTCCAAAATAGCTGTTTTACCTCCGTTTTCATTCTAATTTCTTCACCACCACTTGTGAGCAAGCTACTACACTCATTTTACAATGTGTAAACCCTAATTATTCTATTCATAAGCTTTCATACATCTTTTTATACTCAAAACCCTAATTCAAAACTCTAAACCCTAAAACCGAGCTAGTTTCTAAACCATGACTCGTTTCTTCATTTTTACCAATGTAAACCTAAACCTCAAACTTAAATAGGGTGATTAATACATTAAATTACAACATTCTCAATCACTTTCCATCATCATTTCACCATATTAACAACAATGTACAAGAAATAAAGCTAGAAAACCCTAATTATGCCCGAATTGGAACTTTTGACCCGTTTACTCATTTTCTACCCATTTTAACCCAAACCACCTATCAAATTTTGATTATAATCCTTAATATAAGGTATTAGTATCAGTAACCTATCATTCTTAATCAAATGTACCGAATTACACGATAGAAAACTCAATTGAACTCTTATGAGCTTAATTGGCCCGTATTACCCCTTTTTACTTTTTAACATTTTAAAGTGCTATATTGCAAACAAGCACCTCAATGCTAATCACCTTACCTCCCTAGCTGCTTACAAGCACCTTTATTCAAATATCTTCATCCTTTATTATATAAAATTGATCACATGTGCTCTTGTTTCTTCTTTTGTACCTACGGCATACCAAGACCAAAACCACCTCACCAAAGCTAGTTTCTAGCTTAACCAACATACCTACTAGCCCCTACTCATCATCCTCTAGGTCTCTTATGTGTCCTAACTAGATCATACAAGTTCCTTGAAACTTAAGGGTCATTTTACCTATAAATAGCAAACCGAAACATTCTTTTTTTCTTCATTCCCCTCTTCCTCCTCTATATAACCCTTACATAGAAGCAATCCTTTGCTCTAGTAGGGGGAAAATTTTTATTCCTTAAGTGGTCTTCATAAGGCTCAAGTACAGAAGGAAGCAAAAGAAACATGAAACCCAAGCCCAGGAGTCGTTATTTAGGTGTCGAAGCTAAACGTCCCGATTTGACCGTTTTCTAAGCTATAGCTCAAGACCTCAGTCTCTAAGCTTATATTCTGTATTCATGCCGTCATAATGTTCATATGATCATGCTAAAATAATCATATAAACTTCTTGAACTCAAATACCTATCGTGTTATACTTTTTGATCCAAACGTAACACTTTGAACCCCTAATTTCATGTTTTTACTTTAATCTATAAGCTAAGCTTGTAAACTATTGTTATAATCTATCCCAATAAGATTAACTTAACATTAAAATAAGTGTTTTGTTAAGTCATGAAAGAATTTGAACTTAAAACCCGCGCGTTTTCATTTTAAAACCCTAATTTGACCCGTTTTACTTCCTAGCTTAACGAATCGTTAATTTAAACTTGCGTTGTGTTAAATCTTCATATTTTAGTTTATTATAACTTATAAATGGCATAGAAATATTAAATAAGGGTATTGAATGGGCAATTTGACCTGTTTTGTAATTAAAATCCATGCAAGGGGTATATATCGTAACTTTCGGAAACTTATAACTAAAAGGACTAAAAATGTCATTTTATCAAAGTTATAACTACAGGGATATATTATGTCACTTTTCAAAGTACAAGGTTTACTTGGTATATCTTTTAAACTTGAGGGACCAAAGTCGTAAAAGTGCAAACTCCAAGGGTATATTCTGCCACTTTTCAAACTCAAGGGTCTAAAATGTAACATTTTGAAAAAGTATAAAAACACATTCAAAACATTACAAGACATAACTTTAATTAACGCTTGACGTGCTTAACATTTCCAGATATTGAATAAAATGCTTAAAACTGCTTATGTTATAACTATTATATCATTCACTCGCTCTGTGCGTTCAATATATCATGTCCCGGATTCATATCATACCACAATACTAGGGAGCTTCATATTAAGGAGTTTCATCTTGGTATTACGTTCTGACTGAGTTGTTGGGTTTACGATTTAAAGTGCCCTAGCTCCTCAAACGTTTACTGAATGACTTCTGAATTATGATGGCCCGAACGGTGTTATGATAATTTTAATATCAAAACCGACATCAATGTAAAATCTTACATATTCTAATCAACTAAGACTTGACATATATTACCCAGGTTGCCGTGCGAGAGCCGTTACTATTCATTTCATATACATTGCTATCAATTTCCCTATAACTGTTCAGGTGAGTTCATAGCCTCGCATTTCAATCTTTCTTTATTATCACCGCGGGGGGACATTACATGCTATAACATCGAGATGCTCAATATTTCTTATTGTATTTTGATTTTACTATGGCCTAAGTAATGCTCTTGCCTTTTAGTCCCCATAATCATGAACGTTAATTACTCTCCGTAGTACGCGCGAATGTGTGAATAGTTTTTTAGTTGGAATTCACGTTGGTGTACCTAGTTACGTGTAACCAATTGCACATCATTAGAAATCACGCGGGTATTTTGGCAAAGGTGCCCGCAGGGGCAATATTATCATTATAACCTAAGGCATCGGATTCATGAGCTAATGGCAATAATAAATTATGTTTTCAATACTGGGTGTATATCAACGTAACCCAAATATCGCATTTGCATTCAAATTATATTACTTAAACCTATGGATTTCACTCAACCTTTGTGTTGACTTTTTAGCATGTTTTATCTCAGGTAACTAATGGCACGGAGTGGCGAGGACATGAAGATGGAAAAACCGTTATCATTCAAACTTTATTGTATAGATTTTGGGAACCTCTCGTTTGTAAAAACTCTGAAGAAATAATGAATGATAACTTATTTTCATAAACGACTCTTTTTGATTCGTTTTCTATGATTATGACTGTTGTACCTTGAAGTAATACCCCAGATTAGCTTCCGCTGCTATATGTAAAAATGGGGGTGTTACAGATTTGGTATCAAGAGCCAACGTTATAGAGAACAAGGTTAAAACCTTAACTATAACTACTTTTCTTTTTCCATCCAAGAAAGTCCTCCGTGCCGCTATATCTCCCGGAATGGTATGTAAAGTTACATAACTATTATATTACTAAATAAATAACTTATGTTATTTACTGCTGGGTTGTTAAGCAGAACGATGTTTTCCCCCGGGCATCCTACTGCAAATTTGGAGGATGTCTTTTCTTCTAATTTCCCAAACTATGTTCCCCCGGTTTCTCCGGATTATGTCCCGGCCTCTCCAGGGAAAACTTACTCCAGTGCTTCCAATTTATTTGGAATTGCCCCGCTAACTTCACTGACCTTTTCGTTATTTCTCGATGATCCTTACATGAAAGCTTTACAAGCTTTCTAAACTGAAAAATCACCAATCCCGCCTCCAATTATCATACCTCCTAAAACTCAAGAATTCTTTCTACCAGAAGGACTTCTTTCACCAACAAAATCATCTTCTTCTACCCCGTTCCAACCTCAAACTTTTGAGATTGGCGAAACCTCTCGAAAGTCAACTATCGAGCGACATGAGGAGCAAATCCTGGATATCTTAAATAGCTTAGATGTAATCCCCATCGAACGTATCGAGCATATTGAAAATGGAATCGAAGGCCTCAGAAAAGGAACTGTAATTATTCAACGAGATTTTGATGCTCTGGAAGCCGAACTTCAGCAAGCTCATACTCAGATTTCCAAACTCCAGAGAAAGCAAATAGGTTCCAACCATAAGATCTCCTTAGACCGCTACAGAATTGCTGAATTAGCAGAAGTCATCAACGACATGGAAACTCATCACCAAAGCAAGACATAGAAAATCTCATGGATTCCCATCATCGAACTCAAGAACCGTATGGAGTGATCATCTAGTTTCTAGTTTAAATTCCAGTTTTTAGCTTTAACCTAGCCACGGGATGTGTGGTATAAATAAAAACACTTGTCAAATCTTGATTGTATAGGTACTAAGGCAAGTTGTTCATATAAATTACAAAAGGCAAT
>BQNB010013740.1:64680-71824 GCA_026074375.1 Tanacetum coccineum
AGACCACAATATATTACGGTACTAGTGTATTGTTTTCACTGTTCATCAGAGCCTCACATATACTTCGTCAAAAAGAATTATATGAGGCAACGCCGATGGTTAGAATTACTCGCAGATTATGATTGTGAGATTTGCTATCATCCCGGAAAGGCAAATGTTGTGGCAGATGCCTTAAGCCGAAAGAAACAAATCAAACCTCTCCGAGTTCGAGCACTAATCTTAACCGTTCATCCAAAATTACCATCTCAAATTCTCGAAGCCCAAAATGAAGCCCTCAAAGAAGAAAATGTCAAAAACGAGAACCTACGAGGAATGGACAAATCATTTGAAATTCGTCCTGATGGAATCGTTGTATCAAAATCCGAAGCTTGGTTTACATAATTTTTTGGCGATTGAGAGACTTAATCATGCTGATGAGTCTCATAAAGCAAAAGTTCTTATTCACCCGGGTGTTGATAAATGTACCAGATTTAAAGAAACTCTATTGGTGGCCTAACATGAAGGCAATCATCGCAGAATATGTTAGCAAGTGTTTGACATGTTCTAGAGTTAAAGCAGAATGTCAAAAGCCATCTGGCTTATTGGTACAACCAGAAATTCCTATGTGGAAATGGGAAAGAATAACAATGGATTTTGTTACAAAGCTACCCAAAACCTCAACCGGACATGATGCCATCTGGGTCATTGTCGATCGTCTTACCAAATCAGCACATTTCATACCCATTCGAGCGACTGATAGTATGGAAACTCTTAAAGGCTTTTATATCAAAGAAAGACTCTCGACATGGCGTTACCATCTCTATCCATCTCGGGACCGTGGTTGTTAGTCATTTCACATCCTGATCTCTTGGCAATTCATTTTGCAAAATGCTTTGGTTACTCAACTAGACATTGAGTACAACATATCATCTGAAACGATGGACAAAGGATAAGCACCAATCCAAAACATCGAAGTCATTATAGAGCTTGGTTAAGATTTTGGGAAAGGATGGGATAAACATTTACCATTGGTAGAATTTTCCTACAATAACAGTTATCATGCCAGTATCAAGAGCAGCCACGTTCGAAGCACTTTATGGACGAAAAGTGTAGATCACCTGTTTGTTGGGCCCGATGTTGGAGATTCTTCAACTTACAGGGACCTGAAATTAATTCAGAAACCACTGAAAAGATTGTACAAATTCATCAACGCTTGCAAGCTGCAAGAGATCGACAAAGAAGTTTCGCCAATGTGAGACAAAAGCCTCTAGAATTTCAAGTTGGCAATCGTGTTATGTTGAAAGTATCACCTCGCAAAGGTATCTTTCGATTCAGAAAATGAGGAAAGCTTAATCCCCGATACATTGGACCATTCAAAATCCTTAAATGAATTGGTCCAGTGGCATACAGACTAGAGCTTCCTGAAGAGCTTAGTAATATCCACAATACTTTCCATGTTTCTAATCTCAAGAAATGCCTATCCGATGAATCCCTCATTATTCCAATGAAAGAACTCCAACTCGACGACAAACTCAACTTTGTAGAAGAACCAATAGAGATTATGGATCGTGAAATCAAGCAATTAAAACGAAGTCGTATTCCTATAGTTAAAGTGCGATGGAACTCTAAAAGAGGGCCAAAGTTTACATGGGAATGCAAAGACGAAATTCGTGCCAAATATCATCATCTATTTTCAATCATCACTTCAACATCAAATTAAATCTCGGGACGAGATTTCTGTAAGGATGGGGGACTATAACAACCCGCAATTTTCATAAATGTAAATATCCATCTATTAAGTTAGATGATGTACAATCTATCAATTATATATGAACTTACCTTTTTCAGGGAAATTTTTTGCTTTATTACATTACTTACTTTGCCAATATCTCGATGTACAACATTTCTTGCATAGTAAAGGGAACGGCTCAGGAACTACATAGGGCAATCCTATCTTCTTATATGTTAAGAAATCATCTTTTATATGTCAAGTAATAATAATTTCATTCTTACAATGTACATTGATCAGGTTAAGGTACCATTTGCAACATTATATCAAAACATGCTTTAAACCGTTACTGTATGCCTCTAAACCCTAATATCATGAAAGATTAATATCTAAAGTGAATGCACAAGATACTAAATCATATGCACAAGAAATATAACATATCATTTTAAATATAAAATCTCTTCAAGTCAAAGTATAAGTCTCTAAAAGCTTTATGGACAAGTCACTTATGCATGATCTCTAAAATGGCCGTTTTTCCCTACAGTTTTCTATTCTAATTTTTTAACCATAACTTGTGTAAAAGCTAACCTACTCTCAATTTATATAAGGTTTAACCATAATTATTCTATTAATAAGCTTTCACAGTAATCTTTTTACACTTAAAACCCTAATTTAAAACCCTAAACCCTAAAAACGAGCTAGTTTCTGAACCATGACCCGTTTCTTGATTTTTGTCTATTGTAAACTTAAACCAACTCTCAAATAAGTGATAATAACATAAATTACAACATTATCAATCGCTTTCCATCATCATTTCACCATATTAACAAAAAGTACGACGAATCACAGCTAGAAAACCCTTAATATGCCCTAATTGTAAATTTTGAAACCCGTTTACCATTTTTACCATTTTAACCCAAACCACTATCAATTTTTGATTCTAATCCTTAATATAAGTATTAGAAATAGAACCTATCATTCTTAATCAAATGTATACGAAATTCAAGCTTGAAAACCCTAATTGAGCCCTAATGTACCCGAAATCAAAAACCTTTGCAAAGTGACCCATTTTGAAAGTTTTCCTTGACACCAAGCACCTCAATGACAATAACCTTACCTCTCTAGCTTCTTACAAGCACCTTTCTTCAAATATCTTCATCCTTTATTATATAAAATTGATCACATGTGCTCTTGTTTCTTCTTTTGTACTCGGCATACCATGACCAAACCAACTCACTTTATTTCTGATTCATACCTTTATATGTTATGATGATCATGCTAAAAAAAAAAATGTTTTTTCATAATATAAAGCTTTGAACTCAAAAAAAACCTATGTCGTTATCCTTTTTTGATCCAAAATTGTACACCTGAAACCTTATTTCTTGTTTTTGGTTTAATCTATAAGATATGCTTGTAAAAACTTTTGTTATAATATATCCCAATAAGCTTAAAATAACAATTAAAATAAGTGCTTTGATAGGCATGAAAGGAAATTGAGCTTTAAAAACCCGCGCGTTTTCATTAAAACCCTAATATGACCGGTTTGTTATAGCTTAACGAATCGTTAATTTAAACTTGCGTTATGTTAAATTCATATTTTAGTTTATTATAACTTATAAATGACTATTGAAATGTTAAATTAAGCTTGCATGGCAATTTGGACATGTTTTGTAAAAATTTATCATGCATAGAGGTATATATCGTAACTTTTAGAAACTTATAATATAAGACCTAAAAGTGTTATTTGATTCAAAGTTATAAACTACAAGGAGTATGGTTATGTCACTTTTGAAAGTATAAGGTTTACTTGGTATATCTTTTAAACTTGAGGGACCAAAGTCGTAAAAGTTCAAACTCCAAGGGTATATTCTGCCACTTTTTAAACTCAAGGGTCTAAAATGTAACATTTCGAAAAAGTATAAAAACACATTCAAAAACATAACAAGACATAAACTTATAATTATCGCTTGACGTGCTTAACATTTCAGATATTAAATATAAATGCTTAAAAACTGCTTATGTTATAAACTATTATATCATTCATCTTCGATGTGCTTTCAAAAATATTGTGTACCGAGATTCAATATTCATTCCACAATACTAAAGTGCTTCTTTTTAAGGAGTTTCATCTTGGTATTACGTTCTGACTAAGTTGTTGGGTTTACGATTTAAAGTGCCCTAGCTCTTCAAACGTTTACTGAATGACTTCTGAATTATGATGGCCCGAACGGTGTTATGATAATTTTTATAACAAAATCAACATCGATGTAAAATCTTACTTATCAATCAACTACGACTTGACATATATTACCTCAGGGTGCCCGTGACGAAGGTGTTACTATTCATTTCATTAGTTGCTATCAATTTCCTATAACTGTTCAGAAGTGAGTTCAACCTCGCATTTTAATATTTTTTATAATTCCCGCAGAGGGGGATACATGCTATAAACATGAATGCAATTATTTTCTGTATGCTATTTCAAATGTTACATATGCCTAAGTAATGCTTGCCTTTAAGTCCCCATAATCATGAACGTTAATTCTCTTCTTTGTAGCGCGGAATGATGTGAATAGTTCTATTTGGGCTGGACTCCCCGTTGGTGTACCCAGTTACGTGTAACCAATTGCACATCATTTAGAAATCACGCGGGTATTTTGGCAAAGGTACCCGCAGGGGCTATAACGTATACATACCGAAGGCTTCGGATTCATGAGCTAATGGCAATAATAAATATGTTTTCAATACCGGGTGTATATCAAACGTTAACCCAAATATCGCATTTTCATTCAAATATATTATAACCTATGGATTTCACTCAACCTTTGGTGTTTGACTTTTTTAGGAATGTTTTATCTCAGGAAACTAATGGCACGGGAGTTGGGTAGTTATGCGAGGACTGACGATGGGAAAAAACCGTTATCATTCAATATTTATGTTATAGATTTTTGGGAACCTCTCATTTGTAAATACTTGAAGAATAATGAATGATAAACTTATTTTCTAAAACGTCTCTTTTTGATTCATTATTTATGATTTGATTGTTGTACCTCTTGAAGTAATACCCAGATTAGCTTCCGCTGCTATATGTAAAAAATGGGGTGTTACAATACTAGGAACGCCGTCACAACTCATACAGTGGACAGCGTCACTCCATTTTCAGACGACGTCAGCTCATCACCGAATCGAACGCAGATCTAGTAGATTCATTTTACGATGGCGTCTGACAAATTGCGGGGGGACGCCGTTGCGTAACGTTTTTCTTATATATACAAACCCGAATTTAGGGTTTTGAGTGTGTAACTTTAGAATAAAAAGAGGGTACGAACCCTAGTTCATTTAGCAGCTGTAGGAGACGATTTTAGGGCCTAAAAACCCTATTGTACTTCTTCCAATTCATGTTTTAATCAAGTAAGGTTTACTTAATCATTCAATATGTCTATGTGTTGTGTGATTATTTATTGTTCTTGCTTAATCTTTAACATGATTGGCTAAACCTATTATTGTGTTTGTTTATGATTGTATGAAACCTAGAATGTAGATCTTAGTGATGTTGCTTCTTGTGATGGATGTGCATGTTAGGTCGTAGAAAACCAACTTTTGTCTGCATCGCTGTTGATATGTCTAGGAAAACATGATTGTGTAGAAAGGATACCATCGGGTAACAGTCTTCATACTACCTTGCCCCCTAATATGGTTGATCCACTCTTAATATATTTCACATGCACTTAGTTTACTCTTAGGGGCCTTGTAATAGTCTTCATACTACCTTACAGGTGCGTTGCTCTAACGGGATACTAAGTAGACGGCGGGTTTGTGTAATTCGTTCATGACTTAGGAAATAGTTACATAGATCATCACAAGTGTGACAAGGCAACAACACTAGGAGAAGCAATCTAGGGAGTAATACATGATTAAATGAACACAATCTTTTATCTTATTGTTATCACCAGTAGCTTAGTTGTTATTCAGTTTAAATAGCTAAAACCAACCCTCCCTCTAATTATATGATTTTACTGCTTTCCATAAAATAAAAAAATACAAAAATAATCTTCCCTTAATCCTTATAATTCTGTTAGACCGTGATCAAGCCTTCCCAACCTATTCCTCGAGTGAACGATAAACAACCCCGAATCTTGCCTATATTACACTACAATGATTAGGTGCACTGCCTAGGGAGTTGTAAAACTTCTCGTGTAGAAGTCCTATGACGACTGCACATTAAGTTTTTGGCGTCGTCGCCTGGGGAATAGTTAGGTTTTGATCATAGTTTTGCGTAGTTCTACTCGTTTGAATCCTTTCAAGTGAGACTTTAATTCCCGCACATTAGCTTTTTTGTAGTCTATCTTTTCTTTGTGTTATTTGTTTCGTAACCCATTCTCGTCAACCACCATGGGAGACGAGAATTCTATTCGTACTCTAGGAGACTACTCCAAACCAAGCCACGAGGGCTATAGGAATACCATCGACCTCCCCGCAGGGAATAACGTGGTACCTCTTCGATCCGACACCATCCGGTTGGTGCAAAACGGATGCTCATTCCACGGACTTCGGTCCGAGGATCCAAACCAACACCTTAAGGATTTCCTTAAACTTGTGGACTCACTTGACCTTGACGGTGAAAATAGGGAAAGAACGCGCCTGTGTTTATTTTAATTTTCCCTTCGCGATCAAGCTAGCAATTGGCTTGAACGCCTTCCAGCAGGATCCATCTCCACATGGGAGGATCTTACTACCCGATTCCTTGCTCAATTATTTCCACTGGGAAGGACCGTAAAACTCCGCAATGATATCCTGATGTTCCAACAACATCATGGAGAATCTTTATCCGAAGCATGAACTCGTTTTAAGGACTTACTCCGAAAAGTCCCTCACCATGGAATTGATCTCTGGCTCCAAGTGCAAATATTTTACGACCGCATTGATCACATCTTAAAAAGGACCGTGGACTATGCCGCCGAAGGCCGGCTAAGGAAAATGAGTACGGAGAAAGCTTGGGCCACTATCGAGGAACTAGCTCGATATGAGGAAGAGGGGTGGAACGACCCCGTCGCCCCGGGAGAAGGGAGCCTCGACTATGAAAACCCTGACATTGAACAGTTACTAGGGGTCATGGAATGTAAAGTTGATACACTCATGAAGGAAGCAATCTCGCTAATGGGAAGAAGCGAACGCGTATTTGGAATGACAAGCAACACAGTGTATCCACTACCCTCAGAACCATCTCGACAAGAGGAATTTGAGGACCTTGTGATGAATTTCATACTCGATCAAGAAGAAAAAGTTAGACAACTTAAAGAGTATATGTGTGTTATTGGAAGCGATTTCATGCATCTCTCTTTGGAGGTTGTAGGGAAATTAAGGGATGAGATAAGAATTGAACAAAATAGAACCAAGAAAATCAAGAAGATCACAAGGTACCCCGACACTGAGGATTTG